>VZRX01018358.1:11878-22188 GCA_013398075.1 Notiomystis cincta | reverse complement strand
TATATCTATATACTATTATATATTTATATACTGTTATATATCTATATACTGTTATATATATCTATATACTACTATATATTTATATACTATTGTATAAAAATACACATCAGCAATATGTTATATACAAAATATGCAACAATAGTAATGTGTATAATACGCAGTAAAATAATATGCAGTAATCTTTTATTTATATATATTTTGTTTATATAACTCTGATTAGTAACTTCAGAATTTTCACCTATTAGAGTTGGTTTCCAAGGGAGGTTGATGGTGCTGTTAATTAGGTTTAATTTCTGTATTCAAACAAGGCAGCATCAACCACGAAGTGACAGCGCTCCTCTTTAAAGCCATTTTTGCAGGTTCACTTTTAAGCAGAGGGACATTTCAGCCCCATCCAGCAGCTGCTGGCGCTGGGGCTGGCAGAGGAGCTCCCTGGAGATGACATTCCCAGGGAACCACGGCTCCCGGATACCTCCGGCGTCCAGGACCACGTCCACGCCCAGCCCGCCCGTCTCCTCCAGGCAGCTCTCGGCCACGTCGATCTTCCCGTGGGACACGTCGATCACCCGGGCTGCCAGGACAGACAGACACGGGGTTACTGCCAGGGCAGACAGACACGGGGTTACTGCCAGGGCAGAGAGACACGGGGTTACTGACAAGGGCAGACAGACACGGGGTTACTGCCAGGGCAGACACGGGGTTACTGACAAGGACAGAGGGACACGGGGCTACTGCCAGGGCAGACACGGGGTTACTGACAAGGGCAGAGGGACACGGGGTTACTGCCAGGACAGACAGACACGGGGTTACTGACAAGGGCAGAGGGACACGGGGTTACTGCCAGGACAGACAGACACGGGGTTACTGACAAGGGCAGAGAGACACGGGGTTACTGACAAGGGCAGAGGGACACGGGGTTACTGCCAGGATAGACAGACATGGGGTTACTGCCGAGCACGACGACTTCAGGTGCAGGGAAACGGAGCTCAGCTGCTCAAACCTCAGAACTCAGATGCTGAGCAGTTTGTGGTCTCTGCAGGTACCACAAACCGGTTTGCAGCTACACCCAAAAAAGCCCTGGCACACCTTTTTGGTTTTGCATTTTCAACACAGTGCAAAAGCAACACCAAAAAATAGGAGTGCAGAAGTTCAACTCATGAGTTTGTTGGCCCAAAAGGATATAATGTGGCACTCTAAGATTAGAAATCCTTCTCTAAGTTCATTCTCTGCTATTCTTGTCCAACTCCTGGCTCTCTGGGTAATTCATAAAATGTTTAGATGAAGGGATTTACATCTGCTCTTGAAATATTGCTGAACTGAAAGCCATCAACACATTTTCCTGTCATGTGTCTGTGATGCCCTATTTATGGTTGGTTATAAAGATGAACCACAGAATCAGGAATGAGAGAATCCCAGACTGGTTTGGGTTGGGAGGGACCTCAAAGCCCATCCAGAGCCACCCCTGCCATGGCAGGGACACCTCCCACTGTCCCAGGCTGATCCAAGCCCAGTGTCCAACCTGCCCTTGGGCACTGCCAGGGATCCAGGGGCAGCCACAGCTGCTCTGGGCACCCTGTGCCAGGGCCTGCCCACCCTGCCAGGGAACAATTCCTTCCCAATATCCCATCTAATCCTGCTCTCTTTCAGGTAAAAGCCATATTTAATATTATAACAATAACACAAGGGCAGAGAAGGAGCAGCTACAGGTTTTGTTTCATCATTATGAGGTAGAACAAACATTTAGAAACTAAACAGGCCAAAGACTTCACAGCAAAATGAGAACTGAAAGAACATCAAACAGATTTTTGGAGCCCCAATCCCAGAGGCTCCTGGCCTGAGCTCCAATCTGTACTCACCCACTAAGGGCTGCCTGACTCCTTCTGGAATGGGATCCCAGCAGCAGGGAAAGGGAGGAGGGAAGGGAGGATGGAAGGAAAGACAGAGAGAAGAAAAAAATGCAAAGAATTGGTCATTAGAGATATTAACAAATCATCAATAAATGCCTAAGGTTTGGTTCTTTTTGTCCCTTCAAATCCCCAATCAGATCATGGGATGCATTCAAATCCTAAGTCATTCCCTCTTTTTTTTTCACTGAAGTCAAATCATTTCGCTGGAGAGAATACATGGTCAAAAATTTACTGATGAGATAATAATTAATTATTAATGATAGTTCTATTCCCCATATGGAAATAAACCCCCACAATCTCCTTTTCTTCTTAGTTTTCCTCAGTCAAGATGTTAAAAGGTTTTCCTTAATGGGGCAACTTGACATGGTATTATTTCTGCAAATAATTTCACTTTTTGAAAATAATTCTGGTTTCATGGGCCCAAAGCCTGGCAATCAAAAAGAAAGGCCAGAGTTCCACCAGTTTGACTATTTTCTGATTTCTGTATAGCAAAAATGTCCAGTTTTGTTCCTTAACTCAGTACAATAGTTCAAACAGTACTTATCAAAATCCTGGTCAACTTCCTTCCTAAAAAATGCTGGAAAAAATTCTCGCCACTGTGGAAAAGGCCAAGCAATAAATTGTAATATAATTTTCCATAATCCTTTATCATTTATGTATTTCTCACAAAATACTGGTAAATTAGCTCAGTTCCTTCTGCTGTGACTTGCACAACTTCCAAAGTAACATTTTTCTGACTGGCAAAACTTCAGTTTCTCTCCTCCTGCACTGCTGGGAGGCAGGGAAACACCAGGATTCCAGAGCCTGTTCCCAGAGTCTGCTCTCCCCCAGGAAGTTCAGGTGCAAAGTTTAAACCCAGAGGATGTGCTGGGGGTTTAGGGACCGTGCTCAGGAGAGCCAGGACATCACTGGTGGGTTCTAAGCAGAGGCATCCCCTGAGAGCTCAGTGTTGGTGGGACAGAAAAAATCTCACCAAGCAAACTAAAAAAAAGGCAGGAGGTGCCCTTGGGAGCAGAGGAAATATCTGTGTATGTATAGAAACTTTTCCTTGGGTTCTCTAACAGAAACTCATCCCATTGTTTATGGAATATTCTGTCTCCAGCCTGAAGCACAGATATTAAAATGTCAAAATTTGTTAAAATCTCCTCCTTCATTCTATTACAATTTTTACTCCAGAGATTGCTGAATACAAAAAAAGCCCCATCCTGTTGGTCTAAACCTGAAACATTACCAGGAACTTCTGCTTCAGGCATTGGAATCACATTAATTAACAAACAAATTAGGAAGTCTGAGCACTTTTAAAAGCTTTTTGCTTTTGCACTCAAACAGTTTCTCTCTTTAATGCTGTACCCAGGTTCTATTTCTTTATTTGAAATAAAGTTGCAGTTATCGTTTTTGCCCCTCAGCCATTCCAGGAAACAGCTTGGTATGCTCAACAATGATAAGACAAATGCTGCTCACTGAAAACTTTTCCAAAAAAATAACCAAAAACCCACTGAACAGCACAAAACTAAAAATTCTCCACCCACAGACATGAGAAGCCACTTAGAGGTTGGATTACTTAGGATCTATTTGACATTAACACTCAAAGAACTTAAAACTGCTGGAAAAAGTAACTCAGGACTGTGAGAATAAAATTGCCAAGTCCTTTCCTAGCTCATGAATTTTTCATATAATTAGCAAAATATACCCAGAAAATGTTACAAGAGGAAGTTTTAGGTTTTCAGTATTTCCTCTTTGGCCCTGCAAGAAGGCTCTGCATAGCAACAGCATTCCCAAAAGTCCTCCAGTTCTGAGGTCTGTCATGACCACCAGTGCAGTGAAATATATAAACATAGAGACAGTAAAAAAGGCTGCTGAAATTAGGAGAAAATAGTGGTTTTTTTGTCAAATTGCAAAAAACCCCTGTTAGTATCAATCTCTAGAGAAATCAATCTGGCAGGTACTGCAGTGCCAGCACCATCCCCTCCTGCAGCTGATGTCCCCCAGCCCAGGGGTACTTTGGTGCATGCAGCAGTAACCACACAGATGTGGCTTCTCCCAAAGGCATTTTACAGCTGCTCTGCTGTAACTTCAGTGCATGCCAACAGAAATCATACTCTGAGAAATCAACCTGGGGATTACACTGCAGCACTTGGTATTTGCAGGAGTTTTAACCTTTTGCCGTGATCCAGCCAGACTTGGCAATCCAACCTTTATTTTAAAACTGAATAAAGGAATATTCCACTTTCCTCCACAAAAAGCCATCAAAAATTTGATCAGAAAAGATGCCAGTAGCTCCTACACAGAGTATTTTCTCATGTTATTTTCAGAGGGAGAAGAAACCCCCAAACTTGAAGTATCAAAGAGAAAAAAGGGAAGAAGTCAGGGAAGAATGCAAGTGTTGTGTGTGAGGCCAAGCTCCTTTGGAAAGCAGCAGAATGCAGAGCCTGTGCATGTGCAGCCCCAGCTGTGGCAGTACCTGACACTTGCTAAAGCACCACAGGGAGTGATCTGAGGCTGCTGAGTGCTGGATGCCAGGTGTGAGCCCTGGCACACACTGGGAGAGTGGGGACTCAGCAATCCTTCCTGCCCACAGCAACCTCTTCATCAAATGGAAAGATTTCCTGAGCACTTAGGCCAAAAGCCAGCACTCAGCACTACTGGAAAGTACTGCCAGTATCACAGCTCAAATGGAGAATAAAAATGCCAATAAATACACCTAAACCAGAAATTAAACACCTGTGGAGTACAGAACAAATCTGAAAACTATTTAATTAGCCTATTTATCAATTTGTATTTAATTTCTACTGAAGTAATTCTCCAACCCAGGCAGAAAAAAATATTTTGAGACATTCTTTAGGACAAACTCCAGCACTGCAGGATAAAACTCACCCCCAGCAGGTCTGAGCCTCTCCAGGTACTGCTTGTCCTCCAGGCTGTGGGCAGTGGAGATGACTTTGGCCCCTCTGTGTTGAGCCAGCTGAATTGCAATGGTACCAAATGGCTGAGAAGGGAAAAGCAGGTCCACTGATTAATTAATTAATTAATTAATTAATTTACAGCAACAATTTGATGTTGTTTAAGAACAATCATATTGCAAAGGCCACTCAGGAGAGTGGCCAGCAATGGACTTACTCCTGCTCAAACCCCAGCTGAACCCAGAATTGAATATTCCATTCAGATCTGCTTCTGTCCTAAGTGAGGCCAAACCAACTCTTCAGTGACTGGGAAGCTCTGAATGAACTTTTAGCCATTAATTGGTTCTTGTCTTCAACAAAATGGCTTAGATTCTACTTTAACTACCACAGCCACTTCACTGCAGTAGGAACTCAGAGCCTGAAGGAAGAAAAGCTCCAAGGGAAAAGGCCCAGCCATGTTTACATTACAGAGCCTTGGCTGAGGGAGCCCCACACCTTCGTTAGCACTGAGAACTGCAGGGATGCAAATCCCATTATTTCTATCAGGAAAAGGTAACAAGCAGAAAGGATTAAAAGGTAAAGCCTTTTCCTGCAGTTATCCCTGAGGACTCAGGGCAAACCTGTGTCACTGCAGAGCACAGAACACCCTCCCTCCCCTCACCCCACTCTCCAGGCAGGACAATACCCCTGCCTCGGGATCTCCCCTGCAAAGCCAGGGAAGGCAGGGCACCGCCAGCCCGCAGAAGGCCTGGGGAGCGCGGCTGTGAGCGCGGCGGGGCTCTGAGCTCAGGGAGCTCCCTGTGCCGAGCTCTGTGACCCTGGGCTGGCTGTTACCCACACTTGCTCCGTCCAGGACCAGGACAGCGCTGGCAGCAGACACCGGGCACAGGGAGTGCAGGGCCGTGTAGGCGCGCAGCCCGTCCCGCACGGCGCCGGCCGCCTCCGCCCAGCACACCTTCGGGGGCTTGGCAACTGAGGGACAGACACACACACACAGACACACAGACACACAGAAGAGATGGTGAAAAACACAGGGAAAGCCCCGTGGCTTACTCAGCAAAACCTGTCACAGCCAGGCAGGAAGGCTCCACCTGCACACAGGCCGACATCAATGGCTCCTGTTTCCCTCTCATGTACTAAGAAACCACGGAGAGGATGTTTTACCATATTTTACACAATTAAATTATGGATTTAGTTTTGGTATAACCAAGTTGAAGGGAGCCACCTCATAACTACAGAGCTGGAATTCATGGGTAGTTACAGAAACAACACAAATTTAGATTTTTTAGAATCCCAGGATGGTTTAGGTTGGGAGAGACCTCAAAGCCCACCCAGAGCCACCCCTGCCATGGCAGGGACTCCTTCCACTGATCCAACTCCCAATCTCCAACCTGGCCTTGGACACTGCCAGGGATCCAGGGGCAGGCAGAGTTTCTTTGGGAAGAGCAAATTTTGGGCAAAAGAATAGCTTGCTCAAGGTAACAAACTGTTGGAAGGACAGGGACTCTCACATTTAGTACCCTACTCATTAAAGCAATATATGCCCAGAAAGGGAAAACTGGAAGCTCACAATAATTGAAAACAATGTTTCACTATTAGACTTTCCCTGACCCTCATCCCTGAAAATTCCCTTCTTCAGTTCCATTCTGCTTGTTTCATCCCCTTTGTTAAGTCTGGTCCCAAGGGATATTCCTGGAATGAGTCAAAGGGAGGAAAAAAGCAAATTTCTCCTCATGAAATTTTTTGTCAGGTTAGGAAAAAGTATAACAACAATGAAGGAACAGAATGGGAAGTTAGAAGGGGAAAAAAAGGAAAAGGAGAAAACCAGTGTGGTTTAGGCCATCATGACCTGTGAAATGGTGACAGCAAAGAAAAAGCCCTTGAGAGCACTGCTCAAACTTCTGTGACTTGGTGGGGTAGCTGGAATGTTGGAATGGAAGGAGTGTGCCCAGAGGTCCAGAGCAATGGGCTCCCTGTTAGAAAAGCTAAACTGAAGTCTAGAGATACAGTAAAAATAATTATTAACAAAATATATAATCTACACACCCAAATAATGCTCATGAACCAGGATAACTTCACAGACACCAGACTCCTCAGAATCCAGGGGCAAAATTCCTGAAAAAACAAGGAACACAGACCTTGAATTCCACACAAGCAATCATTCTGACCAAAGCATTCTTCAGGGAATTCCCTGGTCCCACTTGGCCTGGCTTCAGTCCCCTCTTGGCAGGTTTAGGACAGGTAAGAGAGCTTGGCCAGGTCCCAGCCTGGGGTGTCCATGGTGCTTCCACAGCATTTTGGGATTGAGGGAGAAAGAATGGGGGCACCACCAAGTGTTTTTTGGTACTGGCAGGTGTCATTTTTGTCTGGTGATGTCTGAACTCATTCCACACCCTGAGTGCTCCCGTTCCACCCCAGGCTGTGGATCACAAAGGAGGGATCTGAGGCACAGAGCAGCCACCCCACAGCCCCTCTCCTCTCCCATCCCCACTCCTGAAGGGGTGGTTTGCAAGGGCAGCAACAAAGGCATGGAAAGAAACAGAGGAAGAACACACAGGAATGTGGAAGTGCTAAAAAGCAGGAATAGGAAAAAGGAAGGGCAGGAAAATCAAACTACCCAGGGAAGGCAGAGAAAGCTAAAGCAGAATAAGCAGAAAAAAACCCTCCATCCTGGTCATACCTGAGCTTTTTACCTTCACTGGCCTCAGAACTCTCCTGATCAGGAGGTTCTGGCACCTGCTCCATCTCCTGAATTCATGTCCCCTCCATCCCAGGGAAACCCATTCTTTTCTTCCCTCTCCCACACAACTCTCCCATTCCATTTAGAACAAAGGGCTTTGCCTTGCAAATTCAGCTGCTGTGCCCAGTCTTTCACAGTTCCATTGAAAATGTGCTTGTGCACACCTGGAGCTGCCTCAGGTTTTATCCAGGGAATAATCAGCCTACAGGAGCTGCCTAGAGCAGCTCTTGCACAGTGAGGGAATAATCCAATCTCCAAACACACACTGTGCCCACATCACTCTGCACTCTGTCCAACTTTCAGAACTTCACTCATCCTCTTATCCTTTGATTCAGCACACAAAATAAAAACATGTGCAAGAATGGCCCTAAGAAATTACTCTTCTCTCCTAAGGCATCAGTCACAATTTGGTAGTTAATATTCATATTTCAAATCCTAAGAGAACATTCTTAGAACAGAATTCCCATTTGTAAGTTTATTCATGTGACAGCAGTTTAATTTTGAAAATACATGGTTAATTTAGCTTTAGCAATTATTCTAACCTTGGTCATTCATTATAAAAAGGTGACTGATTGTGTCAGTTGAGGCAAACAGGCATTAACTTACCCACCACTTCATCATCTGGCTGGAAAAAGGTCACCTTGCTTCCAACTCACCAAGGAGAGGTGAAAAGGAGGAAAGAAGGGAAGAAGATAAATATTTATAGCTGGAATGGGATGTGCATTTGGAAGCACTGGTTATCACCACCTCACAAAACTAAAGATACACATTTCTAGTGAAAAACCAAAAAGTTCTATTGATGACACACATGCCAATCCCAAGTGCTGAATTCCCCAAACTTTGGCTCCTGAAGCACAAAGAGCTCCATGCAGGCACACACAGGCAGTGCCTGCACACTCCACCCCAGGGCAGGGCAGCCCTGGGAGAGCAGCCAGGGCAGCAAAGAGCCCCTGCTGCCAGTGCCCTGCCCAAAGAGGAGCTCTGTGCTCTGCCTGCACCCCCTGCTCCCTCCCCTCCCAGGCAATGGCACTCGCTCACCTTCCAGCACAACTCCCGAAATTTCTCGCCCAACAGGCACCAGCTCCTTCTTCAGTTTCATTGCTGACAGGAGCTGCATGGGAGCAATGCTCACATCAGTCCTGCTGAGGCTCCATCTGCACATTTATTGTCATCTTAAGGGTTGGGCCATCACCAAAATGTTACCCAGGGGACCAAAGGGCCCACATTCCTCAGTCAGGATTAAACCACAGCACTGAATGCTGCATTTAAATTCAGAAAAAATTAAAAATAAAAGCAGGGAGTTATTAACAGCCTGTGACTTAAGAGTGCAGATGAAGATAAAAGGGATTTACTGCAAGAGATCTCACACCAGACAACTCATCTGTCTCTGTAAATTCAGAACCAAACTCCAGGTGCTTTGTATTCAGAGATGTGCAAGAACCCCACACCAGTCCTGTGCCCCCTCTCAGCAGCAAAGCCACAGCTCAGCTTGTGGCAGTCCCCAGCCAAGGGCCCTGGAAACCACAGACACCCCCAGCTGTGACCCAACCCAAGTACCTTTGTATCCACCCGGCTCAGAGCACAGGCTCTGACCTGCACTTTCACATCGTGGTCTCTGGTGGGAGGCACCTTCTCCTAGGACAGATTTACAGGTGCTACATTAGACAATGGATGTGCCCACAGGAGCTTCCCCAGCTCCTGAAAGCTCTTCTCCACTTCTGGAGTGTTTTGTAGGCAGAGCAGGCAGGTTTTTTCAATGAAAAGGGGTTTACCAAACCATTCTGAGCACATGTACATCATTGCTATTATCACTATTAGCATTATATTATTATATTATTATTGCAAACTGGTCACTAGACCTCATTATTGTCATCCCCATTATTATTCTGTTACTGTAGTATGGTGTTATTATTGCATCATTTTTCTGTTGAGGTTTTCTTTCCCTTTATCTGAGGCACAAATCCTGAAAAACCCACTGAGGTCAATATTCAAATCCAAAATGAAGTCCAAATGATATCAAAGAAACAACCCCAGTAAGAACCAGGGTTCTTACCTCAAACATGATAAATTCCACAAGCTCTATTTCAATTTCTACTTTTCCAGAGAACAGAAAATTCAGCCAGGAAATGTGGATCTCATGCCTGCAAAGCTTGACTGTAAAGTTTGGGCACCAAAACCACAGAGAAATCCAGCAGTGGTCTTGGCAAGTGCTGCCTGATGACAAAATACTCCTCCCCTACCTTCCCTTCCCTGCCTGTCCTGATCCCACCAGACCTTCCCCAAGCCTGCAGAAGTCTCCTGAGCCTCAGTTCCCCTGTGGCACTCAGCCAGACCCTCCTCTCCCTGTCCCAGCTGAACAGAGCTCTTCTGATGGAAACTCACCCTTTCCTGGAACACAAAAGTCATTTCCTCTCCAGGAGAATTCTGCTGACCATACAGGGCCTTCATGGTGACCTGAAAAACACAGAGCCAAGCTGTGACATCTGCACTGTCTGTAGGGCAAACAAGGCATCACAGCCCCATTACATTAAATTAAATTAATTTAATTAATTAAATTAAACCACTCTATAACAAACAGCCATTGTCTGCAGGCAACTTGAGTCTTTGTGATGCTGCTCTAAACCAGATCAACAGGTTTAGTTGCCCAAAACAGAGAAAGTCCACAGCTCTGAGGATCACAGAATCCCAGACTGGTTTGGGTTGGGACCTCACTCAAAGCCCATCCAGGGCCCCCCCTGCCATGGCAGGGCTCCCACTGTCCCA
>VZRX01018358.1:0-10812 GCA_013398075.1 Notiomystis cincta | reverse complement strand
GGCGGCGGGGAGGGGGGGCAGCGCCGCCTCAGCCCCTCCGGGTGCCCGGGCCCGCTTCCCTCGCCCGGCGCCGCGCGGTGCTGCGCCCCTCGCTGGGGCCGGCTGCCTTGTGCCGCTCCCGTCGGCACAACGTGTGGCGGTCCCGCCGCGGGGCTCCTTCAGCGCCTTCCATCGCCTGGGTCCCGCTGCGCCCTGGGCAGAGCCCTCCGCTGGCAGTGCCATCCCTGGGAACGCCATCCCTGGCAGTGCCGGCCCTTGCGGCGTGGAAAGGGCGCCGGTGGAACGAGGGAGCGTTGGGGCGTAGGAGAAGGAAGCGGGTCCAAGGATGGGCTTGTGGCGCTGTGTGCGCCTCTGGCTCGGGTGAGCAGACAAGTTTGTGGATGGTGTTCCTTGTGGATAGCTTTTGTTCTGGTTCGGCTGCCGCCGTATTTGGGGTGAAATACGGGGTTTGCTTGTACAAAACAATGTTTTTTCCTGAGTTCTATCTTTCCCTGAAGGGAAAGCACTTCCATGGCTTATCAGAGAGTGTTGCTTAATAAATAATTCCTATTAGTGAGCCAAGCAGCATTCCAGGTGGGATGGTGTGGTCCTCGTTAAAACAAGAAACACTCTGTCCTCCTCTGCCTCTTCCCACGGCCCAGTTCCAAAGTGCTTTTTGTTTAGAGCTTGTATGGCAATAGGTATTTAAGGCAATAACTGTGGACATTAACTAAATATTTATTGGTCAAGCTCTGAATGGATGCATTTTCTTGAATCAAAAAGTCACCCTGTATTGTGGGTCTTGATGGCTCTGGAGAGTGTTACTGCACACGGTGTTTTCTTCTTTCTTTTACCTTTTGTTGTAGTCACCTGTAACTTCCCTTGCTGAATATGACCTGGTGATGTTCTCACGCAGGAAACTTCCTTTGGACCCGAGCAGTGGCTGGANCAGCTCTCCCGGAGCCCTTCAGGCGCTGATGGAAAGGATTCACTGACGGGTGCCCCGTGCAGCAGAAGGCGCTTTGCCACTCAGCCCGGACAGCACAGAGGGAACACCGGGAATTCCTGTCCAGGGATAGAGCGAACCTTACGAGCGACTTCACCAAAATCACCTCCCGGGTTTCTGGTCTCCTCTCCCGGCTCGGCCCGCGTCGTCCTCAGCGAACAGGAACCTTTCGGGAAGGGTTAAAAATTGAGTTAAGGAGGGAAAAGGAAAGCGGGGAGCAGAGGGCGGGAAATCGAGCGGCCTCGACTGCAGCATTAACCCCTGAGGGACCACCCGACCTCCTCCCGCGTCCGCCCCGCCACCCCCGGGCAGCCCTTGGGGGCTCCGAGCGAGTTCGCCTCGCACCGAGAGGCCCCAGGAGCGCCGGGCCGGCCCCGCGCGGCTCCTCAGGGCCGCGACGCGCCCGCGGTTGCCATGACACCCCTCCACTTCCGCCTCGCCGCTCAGGCACCGCCCCCCGCCCCGCAGCCAATCACAGCCTCCGAGAGCGCCCTGAGCGCTCGCGATTGGTCTAGGACGCCGCCACTCAGGGCAGAGCCGCGGTGCGATTGGTCCGCGCCGATGTCACTCATTCTATGAGGCGATGAGGGAGGCTCCGGCGCCCGTGCGACCTCTGGGACGCGGCCGGGGAGGGGGAGGAGGCGCCACCCGCAGTTACCGCCCGAACTCCCTCCGGACGCGCAAANGATATTCTGTGATTCTGTGAGAGTTTATAGCAGTAAATTGACAGCAAGTTCCCCTTTCTGCGTTACCACTCCCCAGTGCCCCCCCAGCGCCCTGCCCGAGGAGTGGGAGGAGGAGCCAGCCCTGGCTCTGCGTCCCCGTTCCCGGCTGCAGGAGGGGGACACCTGCCCGTGCCCTGCCTGCAGCCCGGGTTCGGGTAGAGAGAGCAGCAGCGTTGTGTGTCCCCTGCGAGCTCAGGCCGTGCAGCCGTGGCTGTAAACCCAGCAGGCTGAGCCAGCGTGATAAGCCCGGCGTGATTTTGGCAGCCTGACAGGGGTCATGTTTCGTGCAGACCAATGTTTCCGAGCAGTTTCTCCAGTGTCTGGGCTCAGACTTCCCTGGAGCTGAGGGGGCTGTGCCCTGCACTTGCTGCTTCACAAACCACACTCCATTCTTTCAGTTCCTGTGCTCCCTCTCTAATATCCCACTGTCTTTCATTCCACATGAGATCCTTGGCAGAGTAGCTGTGTTTGCTTGATAATTTTGCTTTATGTCCTGGCTCTTAGATAAAGTAAGAATTGGGGTCTCAAAGCCATGACCTGCAGTGCCTGCTCCATCTCTTGCTGCTGTTTGCTTAATGCCTCTGATCATGCAATTAGGATAGATTTGGGTTCAGGAAAGAATGTGAATCTAGCAGTGAAATAATTCTAAAATATGGTGTTGAGCAGCCTTTTCTGGGCTGTCTTTGTACTGTAAGCAGAGATTGTAATTTTAGCTTTTAGTAAGATAACACCAGGGAAAAGAGGAATAGAAGAATAAAGAAAAGAAAAGTTAAGGAAAATACAAGCAATGGGCTGAGAAATGGGGAGTCAGTGGGGTGGAAGTTTTCTGTAAGAAATCCTTCCCTGGCAGGGTGGGCAGGCCCTGGCACAGGGTGCCCAGAGCAGCTGTGGCTGCCCCTGGATCCCTGGCAGTGTCCAAGGGCAGGTTGGACACTGGGTTTGGATCAGCCTGGGACAGTGGGAGGTGTCCCTGCCATGGCAGGGGTAGGATGAGCTTTAAGGTCCCTCCCAAGCCAAGCCAGTCTGGAATTCTGGGATCAGGAGGGACATTTCCCTGTGCTGAGTGCAGAATGAACCATCAGCAGATTGGTTTGAGGGCACGTTTCAGCTGAGGGTGGCTCGGAGTTGACCTGCTTGGAACCAAAGAGATGTGAGGGGTTTTGGTTTCTTTTTACCATAATTTAACCCAAAGGCTGCCTCAGCTGCTTTTGAGTGCTTGTTCTGTTGTGTTGGACACAGCTGCTGAACTTGGGATGCCCCCTCTGCAGCAACTTGGTTTTGTTTTTACTTGCCAAGCATGAAATTAGGGGGGTGGGGTGGGGAGTGGTGGTGTGGACAATCAGAAATGGGGTCCAGGCTGAGCTCTGGTGACAAATGATTTGTGCACAGAAAACCTCACTGTGAGGTGCTAAAACCTTGGTAGAATCTGTGGCACCTCTTTTAAAAGTGCACTTTGGCTAATTGGAAAAGAATGTACTGGATTGCACTGATGATTTTTGGCTGGCATTGTTTCACTCTAGGCATGTGTTGGGATTTTAATTGCAGATGGAGGGATTTATAACAGTATTTGCCAGTCCCTCATGCAACAAACATAAACTGTGAGGTTTTGGAGTGGATGTGGAGGTGTCTGATGGATCCACCTGTCTGGAATGAATCTCTCGAGCTCTGTGTGTGGCAGGGCTGGGGGTGGTCAGGTTCCCGACAGAGAAATTCCAGCTTTAGCTGTAGGAAAGCACTAATTACTGATAGTAATTAGGAACTAATCTCTGCTATGCAAACAGGGCATTGTCTGCCCCCTCCAGAGGATCAGCTTCTTGACCAGAATAGAAATTTTCTATTTAATAGAAATTAAATAATTTTGAGTGGGAAGGAGTGAAGAGAGGTATCCTTGGGCATTCCCAGGAAGAAAGGTTATTCTATTTTTGATGGAAAATGTGCAATTTTACAGCATTCCCTTCATTGCAATCAGTCAAAACACAGAAAACTGACATAGTACATCCTTGGTTTGGTTTTCTCTTATCAAACTTACATGTTTTGTTTTATTATTTACATGGATATTATTATTTACTTCTTCATGTGTTGTTTTCAAGGTAATTGAATTAATTAGTGTTGGTGTGCAAGAGGACATCTTTTCTCTGTGAGTCAGCTTTTCACAAGCTGTGTGATAAATGTGTGTCTGTAATTCTGAAATAATCCTGAAGCCTCAGTCTCTGCTGTGTGTTTCTCTTCCACAGCAGTTTCCAGTCTCCTTTCCCTGCGTTGTCCCTCATGGCTGTGTGTGCCCCCAGTTGGGAGAGGTGACTCTCACTCCTGTGAGGTTAAAAGAGTAAGGTTTTGTGGGATGGCAAGCCTGGAAAATCAGGCACCTGATGGTATATTCCATATTACAGGTAAATATGCTGCAGCTAATAGTGCAGATTAGCAACCCCTAATGACAGTATTAAAATAATTTCACTGAAGACCAATTGTCTCAAAAGTTTCAGTTTTCCTTTGTGTTTTGATCCTTCAGATTTCCATGGGGATTCTGTCCCTCAGTATCTTTGAAGGATCTCGCCTTGGGCCTGACTAATTGGCTGTAAATGGCTGGGCAGGGGTTTAGCTTTGCATCATCTCAAGGTACAGCTTCACTTGCTCCACAGAAATGCACAGTCTGTAGGAAATAGTTATTAATCTACTTTCAAAATACACAGAACACCTGGGTTTAAACCTGTGGTTCCTGAAGGAGAATTCCATGGAGCCACCTGGAATGGTTGGCACCTCTCTGGAGGACTCAGAATGAACGTCCCCTGGAGCACGTGGGTTTCTGTACTTCCTTACAGAACTGTAAATATTTACAGCATTTAAATATTCCTGTGAAGTAATCCAAAGTACCAGAGGGCAGGGCTGGCTGGGATATTGGGCAGGAATTGTTCCCTGGCAGGGTGGGCAGGCCCTGGCACAGGGTGCCCAGATTTGCTGTGGCTGCCCCTGGATCCCTGGCAGTGCCCAAGGGCAGGTTGGACACTGGGCTTGGATCAGCCTGGGACAGTGGGAGGTGTCCCTGCCATGGCAGGGGTGGCCCTGGATGGGCTTTGAGGTCCCTCCCAACCCAACCCATCCTGTGTTAGAATCAGACCTGCTGTGGGTGTGTAGTCCAGGTTTTCCAACCTCCCTCTGGGATCCTGCAGGGCTGCTCACATCAGGATGTGCCCATGGCAGAGCTGCTCTGGGGAAACAACAACTTTCAGTCTTTCCTGCCAGTACCTTTGGGTCTCTCTGTTTGAGTCCTTCGAACCAGGGGATGAGAGAAATGTTTAAATGAGGTCCGGTTGTGTGTTTGCAAAAGAGCCCCCACCCATCCTGGGGGGAGGGAGAAGAGGCATCTCTTGTTTGCTGCATGATGCTCCTCCTGCCAAGCACACATGGACTTTTTGTTCCTTGCCCTCCCAGCTGAACTGTGAAGGGGAGATCCAACCTTGGCTGCTGGGCAGGGAATTCAGCTGTGTCTGTACAGCCTGAACAGCTCAGCTGCCCAGTTAGCTGAGGCTGGATAAAGGCAGCTGCACATTCAGCTTCCAAAGGTCAGGGTGAGTTTGGGAGGGCCCTCCTGATGGCAACTTTTATATTGTGGTACAGTTTCACACCTGTACTTGTGTGTTGGAAACTTGCTGCTCGTATCTGAAGTGTTCTCCAGACTGTTCTGAAAACTGAAGATACAATCGAGCCAATTTTGTGTTAATCACAAATTCAACGTGGAACTGTGTTAATCATCATGTCCTTATGGTGACAAAGTCTCTTATTCTAACTGTAAAAATACATTTTTTTCGTTGATATTACAATTTCAAATTCCCAGGCACCAGGTTATGAGCTGGCCTGTGAACTACAAGGTGCAATATTTAATGGGTTTTAAGGAAGTTTTGCATGTGGCCTTCAGGTATGGACAGATTCTGTAGGGATTCCTGTGCTTTTGGTGAGGAGCTGCAGGCAGGAGCTCAGTTAACCAGTGCAAGTTCTAATAACTTCATAAATCCTCAGAGTATTTTGGGGAAGTACAGTGAATTCTTACAGAGAATCATGAAAGCTGACAACTTGAGAGCTGTGTTTTGTAATAAAATGCCAGTAATCTGGTCCTGTACCAAATGGGATGATGTAATCATTGAATTTCTTGAGCAAAAATCCTGACATTTTCCTTTGAGTCACATGTGAGCCCCAGCTGGATGAGCTCAGTTCTCTGGAGCTCACAGACAGACAGACAGGCTCCTGTGATACTCAGGGCTGGGGTTAGTTGTTTTGCATGGACATTTGGTGTAATTCGATTTTTTAGGGGCAATTCTGTGCCCTGCAGCTGCTGCCTGTGCCTGTGGTTGCTTTCCCAGCTCGCTGCCTGCAGCCATCCCCCACTCTTACCTGTTCTTTTTTTCTCCCTTTTGTCCTGCATCCATATTTCTTCATTTTAATGGTCTCTTGAGTTTTAGCATTATCTGAAGGCTGGCAGGTGTTCTCTCCCTCTTACCCTTTGTATTTTGATGTTCATGGGTTTTGTTCTGTTGGTGTTTGTGAGGGCCAATCCCAACCAGGAAAAACTTTGTAACTGGAACTGGGTTGTAGAGAGATCTGAAATACTTTGAAATTTTTTTTCCTTGTTAACACTTTTATTCTTCAGTGTGGGCTTGAATTGCAAACAACAGAATAAACATCAAAGAGAAGAGGGTGGATTTTTTTTTTTAATAAAGTAGTGTGGCATGAAGCTACTGTAGGTGTTCAGGGAAGTACTAAATTTAAAGCAGACAGTTTAACAAGGTTTTCCCCTATTCTTTCCCAACTGATCCTTATAGTCGTCTTTTTTATATATGTATTTTTTTAAATTCTGATTTGTACAATTTCTATTTAGAGGAAGAGTTCAAAGCATAAAAGTGTTAAAATATGTTTTTACATAAGGTCATTTGTACTTAAACAGTCCTCATCTCTCCTTAAATTCATGGCAGGACATTGTGGATTTTTGAAGTGTTGAAGGACAAAGTTTGGAAACAGCCATTATCCAGCTTGGAAACTTCTGCATGTTCTGCTGTTCTGTTCTTATTCTACTTCAAACCACACTAACACAACATTCTTATTAAAGAACAAACAACAACCTGCTATTTAAAATAGTGCATGAATTTCATGCAAAGTCAGAAACGTGACTGAAATCCAGATTTTGTGGGTATTTGCTGGTGAGAGATGAGGTTGCTGCAAGGAAATGCTGTGAAATGATGACATGGCCAGAGGAAGAAGGCAAGTGCAGTTTATTTTCTGGGTGCTGTAGCACTTGCTGCAGTGTGGGCATCACTGCTCAGCTCCAGCTGCCTGTGCTCAGCAGTCTCTGGCTTCGTGGGCGTCGCTGGGTCTGTGTCAGGGCTGGAAATTGCCACGGGCCCAGAGCCCTTCAGAGGCCTTGGTGGGACACGGGGGCTGTTGGCCTTGTGAAGAGGAGATGCTTCACTGAGTGGCCCTGAACCAGATGGATCCTCCCGTTTGGTGCTTCCTGCTCTCTGACCCCAGCCCGCTGGCAGGAAGCTGTGGTGTTATCCCTGCTCAGAAGGTGCTTCCTTATCACAGCTGTTATCAGAGTAATCCGAGTGGAGCTGAAGCTCGTGCAGCATTTTCACTTTACCAGCTCCGTGCTTTTTTTAGGTCGTTCAGTTCTCCTTTGTGCAGAGTCAGAGTTAAGGATGACCCGTAAATCCCAGAGCTCTGCGCCGTGACTGGAAAGCTCCCGTGACACAGGAATAGGAAGTTCTCCAGCTGCAGTCTGGCAGGATTGTCTGCCATGGATTATTTGGTGCTGCTCTTTCAGCTCAGCATCTGAATCTGAGGGCATTGCTTTGAACTCGTGCTGTCTGCAGATGATGCAAGCAGCACAATTCTGCTTTGTGAGGAGGGAAAAAGCTGCATCCTTTAGAGTCAAGTGCTCTCAACGTTACTCTGAGCTGCTGACAAATGCTATTGTAGGGCTCAAAAAATCACTTTATCTGTATTAACTACTGGGGATATTTAACCCAAAGAGTTTAGTCTGCTACTTTAGAATTTAAAACCAACCCCTGAGTACCTCTCCTGTCCCCCCAGCTCTACACGAGTATGTAGTGCTCATTGCTGTTCTCTCTGATGAGCAAGGACAGCTCCCAGGGAGCAGCTGGAGCTGGGCCAGGGCAGGGTTAGGATGGATTTCAGGGAAAGGTTCTTCCCCCAGAGGCTGCTGGCACTGCCCAGGCTCCCCAGGGAATGGGCACGGCCCCGAGGCTGCCAGAGCTGCAGGAGCGTTTGGACAGCGCTGCCAGGGATGGACAGGCTGGGATTGTTGGGGGGGCTGGGCAGGGACAGGGCTGGCACTGGGTCTTCCCTGGGGGTCATTCCCACTCAGGATATTCCATGGTTTTAGGAAATCCGGCAAAGTTTTCTGTTAATCTCACTGTTAATTTAAATACAGTCTTCATACAGCAAAATGTGATGTGATGTGAAATCTCTCTTCAGGCACCACCGTTTCACAGAATCCCAAAATCCCTGAGGCTGGAAAAGCCCTCCCAGCCCCTGCAGTCCCAGCTGTGCCCGATGCCCACCTTGTCCCCAGCCCAGAGCACTCAGTGCCACCTCCAGCAATTCCCTGGACACCTCCAGGGATGGGCACTCCAAAGCTCACTGGGCAGCTCTTTCCAATGCTGATGTGTTTGTGCTGTGCTTCTTGGTCAAACTGCAGCCAAACCCTTGAGGTTTCAGTTGGAGAATTCAGAATTTCTGAGACAAAGTGGTGGGATCTGAGGTGGTTTCACTCTGCTCCTGCTTGTCTCTCATGACAGACTCTGGAGTCCTTCTGAGAGAGGAGGAGGACTGCAGGACTGAAAAGAGCCGGGATATGCAGGATCGCTGTTCCTTGCTGGGCTCCCCACTTGCTTGGAGGCGGGGCTGGGAGAAGGAGCTCTGACCTTTCTGCCTCTTGGCTCGCGGAGCTGAGCGTGTTCCAGGGATGCCGTGTTAGCTGGAATCTCAGCAGCCTCACAGGCTGCACTCTGTTCAGCTGCACTGGCTGCTGGCTGGGCTCTGCTGATGGCTGGGTAACAAACCTTCTGCCCATTGTCTTGGGGGGTTTTAAGCACTTTTGTGGAAGTAAGAGGCAGGGAGGAGCTCTTTGATGGTTGCTAAAGTTCCTGCAATCAGGAATCACATGAAGTGGCAGAAGTAATGTTGCTTTTTCTGTGCTTGGACTAGGAAAATGTTACTTAGTAGCACCAAGGAAATCAGGCTCTCCTGCTGGAGTTGCTCAATTCTTAGAGTTTCTAAAATCTCTTATGGTAATGCCAAGTTCCGGCTTTCCCTGGATTACATTGATGCAATCCTGGATTAAACCACCTGGGGTTTGATAGGGAAAGCAAAGCTCAGTTTGGCTGGGGCAGGGCAGCAACTACAAGTGTGCAGGAAATAAAATCATGCTGAATCTCTTCAGTTGTTAGGTTAAAATGAGACATTCTGCTTGGAAGTTCAAACCAGTGACAGAAATGGAGTCCTTGTGTTTAAAACATGCCCTTCAAAATCCAACCAGCATTATGAATGAAAAATGCTGACTCAGTCCAGCTTTGTGCACGGCAATAAGACCCAGGAAACTTGAGCACTGAAATTCTGGTGACGCTTCATTTCCTTTTGTGGGGAGGTTTATTGTGCTTTACTCTCCTTTCCCAGCCTCAAAAGGCACCCAAAAAAACCCCCAAAACCCAAGAAATACAAGGGAAAGGTGAGAAATAAATTAATTCTTATTAAACAAAAATTCCTTGAATCTTCCACAGAGATCCATGTGTGCAGTACCTTTTAACTGGAGAGGTTTGAAAAGGCAGTAAATATGAGGGTTAGAAAAAGGCAGAAGGCTGCAGGTGGCCTGGATATGCCAGGATGCAGCTTCCCAGGCTGGCTTTGCTCTGATGAACATGTTTGAGATGGCAGCAGCTTCCTCTGATTCTGTGCCAGCCATGGACAAGGAGCAGCCCTGGCTTTTCTGGCAATCCCTGAATGGGTTGGGAGGGACCTTAATGACCATGCAGGGACACCTCCCACTGTCCCAGGCTGATCCAAGCCCAGTGTCCAACCTGCCCTTGGGCACTGCCAGGGATCCAGGGGCAGCCACAGCTGCTCTGGGCACCCTGTGCCAGTTCTCCAGGACTTTTGTGAAGTAGCTGAGATCCCCACGAGGAGCCAGGCTCTGCACTGGGGAGGAGAGATGGGCAAACACCAGGTGAGCAGAACTAACCAGAGGGGGAAAATGCAATCTGTCTCAGCTCAGGCACTTTTCAGTCCCTGGAGGGGCGTGGAATGACAGGACAAGGGGGAATGGCTTTAGAGGAAGGAGGGCAGGGATAGGTGGGATATTGGGAAGGAATTGTTCCCTGGCAGGGTGGGCAGGCCCTGGATCCCTGGCAGTGTCCAAGGGCGGGTTGGACACTGGGGTTGGATCAGCCTGGGACAGTGGAAGATGGGAGCAACCTGGCAAAGTGGATGAGCTTTAAGGTCCCTTTCAACCCAAACCATCCTGTGATTTTGAACATTTACCTGTTGAGTTCTGTTGTTTTCCCTCTACAATATTGTGAAACCAGGTGAATACATTCTACCAATAATTCCATCTTGCATTAGCTTGGCTTTGTCTCTCATTAAAGATTAAAAACTTTATTCTGTGAAGATTTAAATAGAAACAAAGCCTTCTTGTGATAGCAGGAAGCAGAGATGTTGCCTAGTTAGGTGGTTTCCACCTTTCTTTTGATTTGTAGACTTCTAAAATAAGCATTCTGAGGATGTGCACTTGGGCTAATGTACATGAACCTAATATTAGGCTTGATTTTCTTTATTTTTACGAGTTACCTGGAGGTTTCCTGTTTTGTGTTTCAGCTAGGGGAAAGCACACACATGAATTCTCATGGTGTCTCATTCTTGTTTTCCTGAGAAAAATGCTTCAACTGAGGTGCTTGTTGGCCTATAGGAGGGAGGTTGGATCTTCTGATGGCTCTGCATATCAGGAAACCTAGAGCAAGAGTGGCTTCATCTAAACATGGGAACAGCCAGATCACTGCATTGTTTAGAGAGATCACAGAGAATCCCAGGATCCCTGAG
>VZRX01018357.1:7867-19283 GCA_013398075.1 Notiomystis cincta | reverse complement strand
ATGGGGAATACAAGATCATCCCACGACACAATTATAACTTTTATAGAGTTCCTGCATGTGAATTAAAAAGAAAAAAACCACCCTGTTTTCTATTTTCACATATTGGATACTTAGAAGTTAACTAGGTCAAATTTGTTCTCAGCCTCTAAGCTTTACACAAGGTATTTCAAAGAGAGAAGCTTTGTCTCAACATCTTGCAACTTGCTGGTTAACTTAGCTGAGCGTGGAGTGCTCTTTATTACTGTCAAACTTGTATATGACTTTCTGAGAAAAAAGAGGAAGAGGATGAGGAATTGTGATTCAGGAATTTGCATCTGACAGCAACACCAGTGGTCCTGATCTGAGAGAGAGTTTTATGCAGGTGAAAATTAAGATTGCTTTTTTGCCAGACCCACTGGGACAGCCACATATGCAGCTCTTCCCAAGTTCAGGCACCTTCAATCAGTCTGGCAGAAATAAGCCAGTGAAAAGGATTGTGGTGGTTGAGATGGCAGAGCAGTGAAGGGAGAATTCTTGTAAAGGGATTGTAGTCTTCTAACTGAGCTATCATTAGAACAGCACATACTCCTCTAGCCTGGCTTACAGTTTCTCCTGGACTGCACACCCTTTCTGTGCTTTCTCTTCAAAGGCAGACTAAATGGTAGTCTACATCAGAGGCAGCAAGAACCATCTATTTTTCCTTTGCTGTGTGAAGCACTAAGACGGAAACTTAAAGATAGCAGAAGAGAAGTATATCTTTCATAGCTGTTCTTCCTCCCGTTTCATCTTTTCCTCAGTTTCCCTTAAATACTCCTTTTGCCTTTGTTTAAAAGAAGTGGATTAAAGGAAGGCATTGCAAGCATCTTTCCTCTTGCTTCCTCTTATGATTTTGACCATCTACCTCAGTTACTTGTTAGGCTTCAGGCAATGTGAAATTGGTATCCTCTAAAAGGTGTAATAAGATAGTGTAGTTCTTCTTTCATCTTTGTCCCAGATACCTGCTTTTATTTTGATCTAATGGAGAAAAGGTGTTTTTCCTGTAAGCTTGTAATTTGTTGTTTATTAGTCAACTTCTAATGCACACCTTGGAAGGCTTTCAGAAAGTTAATATAAGTACTCTGTAACACAGCATCCACAAATGTCCTTTTTGTTCTGGTGAGTCCTCCATTAATCAGTTATAATGGGTTGATGACCCCAAGCTGATAAAACTTTGACCCTTGCATCTCAGTGCAAACTTTAAGGCAGGTACATGCACTTGTCGCTGTCTATTTACACATAATTCATTATTATTCTTTCTTAAGTTACAGAATTGAGGCCTGTTCTGAGGTGATAAAGCCACAGAATGACAGAAAACTGAGATTCAAAAAATAACCAGCCAATATCAAGGGAAAGCAAAATACAAGGAAGAATAAGGGGAATGAAGGACAAAAGGAAGGAGAGAAGGAAAATAAGAAAAGAGAGGAAGAAAAGAAAAAGAAAATAAAATAAAATAAAAGGAAAAGTAAAAGAGAAAAGAGAGAAAAGAAAGGAAAAGAAAATAATAATTTTACAAATTAGGAACTGTGAACCAGCAACCAAATTCAGGCTTCTGGAATTACATGTTAACAGCTACAATACAAAAGCACCAAAGAAGCATTGCTTTATTTTGAACCCTGAGGACAAGAGTATTTTAAACCCATATTTAGAAAGGTATCATATACCTCAGAGGTATTTCAAGAACCAGCAACACCCATCATTCACTGGAGGCAATTTTTAGTGTTGCCTCTAGGAAGACACAGTCTTTTTCTCTCTTCCAGCAGCTCCTGGGAAATCAAGGTAAAGAGAAGGCAACTGATTTCTGTCTCTGTTTGTTTTGCCCTGTTTTTTGACACTGTAGGAACTGTAAAATAGTGCAAATGGACACATACACAATTGAAGAAAGCTACAAAAACCTTTGAGATACTACTATAAGCCTTCTGTGGTTCGAGCATCTCAAGTTTTCTTTGTGTCTTAAAAAGCTTTAGCAATTTTACTGCAGGTATCTTTTCTTCTTCTAGCTGACATTTTGGTGGGACAGGAATTTTGCCTACTAAGAATGTAATTGAGGTGAATTACATTATGAATATTCTACTGAAAATGAATTCACAGAAATGTTAGTTTTAACTAGAAATGATGTTAGGGTGACTTATTCCATTGTACTTGCATTTAGTGATCTTTTTTATTATCATAGTCCCTCCGGGTTATTTTCTTACTACCATGGATTTTTTAATGGTCTTATATTACAGAGATAATACTTTGGTTTTGTGGTTAACACCAGGTGAATAACAAATATTGTTTATGTGTTCTTTATCTTTTCTTGTTTCGTTTCAGCTCTTGCTTCTACATTTTGTTACTTTACCTATTATTGTCTTAGCTGAAGTCCTTCTTTTCACTTTTTATGAGCACCTGTTTAATACTCTTAAAATATTCCTTCTTTTGTATTTGTATTTGTATTTGTATTTGTATTTGTATTTGTATTTGTATTTGTATTTGTATTTGTATTTGTATTTGTATTTGTATTTGTTTTTGTATTTGTATTTGTATTTGTATTTGTATTTGTATTTGTATTTGTATTTGTATTTGTATTTGTATTTGTATTTGTATTTGTATCTCTCTTCTTATCCTTCTATACAGACTATTTGCTGTCTAGAGAGTTGCTGTGCAATATGTCACAGAATGCTGGCAGTGAGAAAAGTGAAAACATCAAGTACAGATCTCCCTTTTAATTCTTCCAATTGCTCAGGCAAGGTTTAGAAACCATGTATTTTAAGGCCAGATTTACCTTCACTTTTTAAAGTAGAAAGAAATTGTATGTGTGTAGAAGAATACATTAATACATATGGTAATGAAGTATAAAATCAGATTGTTAATGATTTGTAGACTTCAAATCAGAGATCAGACCAAAATGCAGTTTTTGCATTTCCAACTCTATGCTATGGGGCATTTTCAAAGATCATTCCTTCTCCCAAGATTAACAGTTCAAGGCACTGTATTAGTAGGCAAGCAGTCTCAGTCATTGGCTTTTATGTCTTGAGAACCTTTGATAAACAAGCCAGCTATGTGAATTAGAAGGCCATTGCCTAAAAAGTGAAGCTGAGAAGCTCACCGCTAGCTTTGACTTCTTCAGGCAAAATATTGTCTAACAGAATTTGATTCTCAGGGACACGGCAATGAAATATCTAGCTTGCAAAATATTAAGGGAGTGAATGTTACTTTGCTGACAAGGCACTGAAACAGAAAATTTGGTTCGGCTTTTGGTCTAGAAATTCAGACTACATAACTGGGATTGATATGTCTTTGTTCCAAGAGCTACATTCTACTTTTTGCCACTTAAATCTTTTTAAGGACTTGTCAGATATTATCTGTCATTTATAGGGAACCAAGAAATTTATCAGATTTTTTTGTCTTATGTTTCTTAAGGTTGAAAAGAAACTGTGAATTTGGAGGCATGCAACTTGGGAATTTGTTAGGTCTCTGAATTCCAAAATTATCTTAGTGAAATTAATATGCTTGTCTCTGATGGATTTGTTCATTGAATTCAGAAAAAATATTAATGTTTGAAATAACTGAATTCAAGATTAAATAAAGGCTGATTTCACTAACTAATGCTATTGAGCAAAGACTGCAGGAAATTAGGTTGGCCTTCCATTGACCTCTTATTAAAATTGTAAGGAAGTAACCTTCATCTTATTGTTCATTTGATTTCTAACTAATGAGATTGGCCTTGGAGCTGGAACTGCCCTTTTGAACAGCTATATTTGAAAATCACGCCTATGATATCTTTTGTTATTTCTGAAATCTAAAATGATACATCCTCGTCATTTACACTTTTAGAAAATATTATAGAGTTATCTTCAGCAATAAGCTCAACAGCTACATCAGGAGTAATTCTCATTTACCATAGGCTTTTTTATCTATCACAGGTTTAATTTTCTATCTGTGTATGAGTCTGAAGTTAGAAGCAGGTGGTATTATAGTTTGAAGTTTTATAGCTAAAAGCTAGAATGTGATAGTGTCTCACTATCAGAGGTGTTATTATTAATTCACCTTGGAAATTTCTACTACTGACAGATCTGAAACCCCTTACATTTTCTGTTGTAATTCCACAAACTAGAAAGACTCTTGGGGTAGGAAGAGAGGAACATGGGACATGACAGAGAGATTCATCATTTTTTGGGATCTTTGATGGGATCCCCTGGAAACTGTCATGGTAGGAACAAGATGCCAACCACTACAGCACAAGAGCAATGTACAATCAGTGGGCAGAAAAATCAATAAAAAATTGAGAATACCATAAGCCTGGATAAAACCCAGCATACACAGGTGGAACTGGAGATAAGAAACATCTCTCTAGTTGTATGAGTGGCCCAAGAAAGCAATGTCTTGAGCATCTCCCAATGCCAAAAATCCAAAGCTCAGCTGGAGCTGAAATAAGCAAAGGATGTCAACCAGATTGATTTCTGTGAGTAGCAGAGATAAGGCTGTGACACACTGGAACAGAGGCCCTGCTGACAAAGAACTTACAGGATTCTCAGTGCCCTTTACACTGCCAAGAGCTGCCCTCTAGCACCCAGCCTCTGAGTCTCCTCTCAGGGCCTGTGGGATGAAGGCAGTGCTCATAGGAAAGGGAAGTCAAAGCAGAGAGCACTAAGCTCACTCTGACTCACACAGATCCATGGGACCACAGAGGATACACCAAATGATGGTGAAGGAGGTGTCTGGTGTCCCTGTGGGAATGCCTTCAAAAGGTCGTGGCAATAGTTTACTTTTTACTGGGAAAAGATGGCCTCATATTCAAGAAGGGCAAAGTTTATCAGCCTCTGCTCAACCCGATCCAGAAAAGAAATTTAAAAAATCCTCCTGGAAATAATTTCCAAACCCAGGAAGACACCGTTAGGAACAACTACTGGTTTTATCAAGGCCAAATCATGCCTGACCAGCCTGACTAGTCACAGAGATAAGATGACTGACAGTATCGGTACAGGGGAACTGTTGATGTCGTAAATCCTTCACAAGGCCTCCAGTATGGTCTGTTTACAGTTGGTAATGTTCTATGTCAGATGGATCTCCTCTAAGTAACACAGAGATCACTCCTTCTCTGGAGAAGCCATGGATACACAGATGAAAGAAAATGTTCCAAAGATCATGGGATCTGATGGGGAAAGAGCTACAGCATGAGATCAGAGCATGCACAGGGCCCAAGATGGTGCACTGGCCAGGATGGAGCAGCCACCTGAAAACTGCAGAGCTGTAGTGTTTTGTGGGATATGGAGCACATATTTCCTGTAGACTCTGAATATATGTCATATATATGTGATATATTTGAAGAGAAAATATAATCTAGGCATCACATCTGTAGATAATTTGAACGGGATGGAAGTACTTGTAGTCATCCTCAGTTTCCTCTTGTGGTTCACACACCATACAGGAATGCTCAAGGAAGGGCAAACAGATTCTTCCTTGCTTCTAATATCATATCCTGGTTCTGAAATGCCAAGCATTAAATCACTAGAGTCACTTTACTCTCTGTACCCAACAGAATGTCTTCAGGGGGAATCCTAAAGGCCTTTTAAACCATTTAAGTTTCATTTGAATTGTGAAAAGAAGTAAGCTGTGTTAGTTGTAACAGAGTAGGTTTGTCTTTAGTGTCCAGGTGAATTTCTGCTGTCCTGGTTTAGTATATGTGGGACTGCTGCAGCTTCTTATCCCCAGTGAGGCATTAATGAAACTGGTTCCAAACAGCAGAACCACATCTGTGGAAAAAACCACACAAGGTCAGCCATAAGATTAAGGACAGGTGTACATTTATCAGTGTCCACATAAATGTGAACTATATGGATGAATATGATCCTTGTCTCATCATAGGTATGATCTGAATTCTCAACTACTGTTTTCCATGATTCAAAAATATAATTTGCCCAACCAAAACAACCCCAAAACCAAAATGAACAAACAAATCAACAAAAACCCTTTGTAAATTGAGGATGGCTAATTTAAACAGCAAAAATCCTCTTTGATTTTGTATTTCTGTTCCTAGTTTTTATTTGCCACTCGCAATATATACTGAACTGACACAAAGAATTCCACTTAATACTTACTTGTCAAATGAATGATCTCTTTAATTTTGTAATGTAAAGTATTCCTGGAACATATCAACAGATGGGAAATGAGAGAGAAAACAGCATACAGAAAACATATTTTTCCACTAAAGGAAACACAGCTTTACTTCAATACATTTTTTGGAGCAGAATAGATTTATTGCTTTCTTTTCCTCTGTCTTTCCTGATAAAAATGGCCAGAAGACGAACGTTTAACAGTACTGGGACCCTGAGACTAGAGGGGAAATCTGGAACAGGGAAGAGCTTTGTAGAGGAATATAAAAAGGTCAGGAAATGTTTAGATAAATGAGAGGGTCACAGATGTGGGCTTGCTTAGTCTGAGAAAGAGATTACTCAGAGGAATTTTATGGGGGAAGTGAAGAAGATGGAGTCAGACTCTTCTCAGTGGTGCCCAGTGATAGGACAAGAGGTAATGTGCACAAGCTGAAAAGGAGAAAATCTTTTTAAAGTGATCAAACACTCACAGTTTGTCAAGAGGGGTTTTGGAGTCTCCATCCCCAGAAATACTCAAACTCAAACTGGACATTGGCCTGGGCAACCTGCTTGTGGGGATCCTCCTCTGGGCATGGAGGATAGGACCAGATGAATTTGAAAGGTGTCTTCCAGTCTTGACCATTCCGGGGCAGAATAATTCTATTATACTATCATGACTTTTAAACCTCTGTTGCATTGCTGAAACATTTGCTTTGCTGGCTAAAAATCACATCATAATGAACTGTTATAGTTGTAGCTGTTTGGAATTTGTACCCTTGCTCACATGAAGCAGAATCTCAAATGAATTAAATTTGTACTTCTAATGGTATTTTTGTAATAGAAGTGGCAATGGGAAAAGACCGTATGGTAGATCCAGTTTTATTTTAGCTTGTACTATCATGTTTTCTGCTCTAAATGCAAGTCCAGTTCATTCCATAAATCAGTAGCAGCTCTCAGTTTGTCCCTTCTTGAATTCAGCTTGCACAGGTACTCTACAAGTTGTTTGTACCTTTACTGGTACAATATTAAATATAAGAGGAAATATTAAAACGAAGAGAAAAAACAACATTGGTAATTATTTTGTTTGTCATATAAAAGAAATTATCCCTAAACAACTGAAGAGGTATAATCTGTCCAACATTTTGTATGCATGTGACTACAATATTTTAATAGAGATGCATATAAATGCAATTAATCTTGCATACATTATTTCTCTTTTGTTCAGCTTTCTTTTCAGAAATATTTTTTCAGATAAAAGATAACAATTACTCTTTCTGAACAGTTTATTCAAAGGGAAGAATATTTGCAACAAATATTTCAGGAGAAAATAATGTTTAATCTGTTCTCTGAATCTCACTGGAACAGTTTTCTCAGAGATCTTCTGGAGTCTCCTTTCCTGGAGATGTTCAAAAGCCATCTGAACACAGCTGAGCAGGAGAGTCAGACGAGGTGACCTCTAGAGGTGACTTCCAAATTCTAGCATTCTATAAAGAGGGAATAAATTGAATGTGATAAATCCCCATCATACTATATATTTACAGATCTTTAGTTCCAGAGAACATGGTGAAAATTTTTGTGATATGTCACAATTTTGGATAGACATTAAAAGACCACTTGCAAGCTAAGAAATGTGTTCTTTGGTATTATCTCAGACATAACCAGCTCTACCTATCATGGCTGTTGACTATGGATGAGTTTCGTCACATGTGATTTTCTGTTCACTCGTTTTTGGTCTTTTGGCTTGCCATGTCCTGCTAGATGTATGGAAATGGAAATTTACTGGGCAGAGGCACTAATTTTTCTGTACACCACCAGCCCAAATGAAATCCAAATGCTTGTTACGAGTCTCTATTGAAAAAAAAACCAAACAACCAAAACAAAACTCAAAAAAACCCAACAAACCAACAAAAGCAATCATCCTTTTGCAGTAAGAGATGTGTTTTTTTTCTAACATAATTTCAGTAGCCAGAGGAAACTTGACCTGCTGGTCAGTAGAAGGAAAGTGAAGTTGTTAAGAATAATGTGTTATGTGTACAAATCCAGAAAAGTTTACAGGAAGATACAAAGAAAGCAATTTTCTTATATAAAACATTTTTCTTATTTATTTTCAAGAAATTTTAATCTATTTGTGTTTTGTTGCTTTTTTTTTCTCCTGGTTAGGACTCCTAGGCTTTTTTGATTAATACATTAATAGTGTTAAGATATTTGACCACCTGTCTGGCGACTGTAAAACTTTTCCTCTGTCTGTGTCATCATAAAGAGTAGAGATGCTTCGTTCTTTTTAAGAAACCCTAAAATATGCAACAGACTCTACAACATATTAATTCCAAACAAAGGTAATTTGGTCTAAAGACTCTCATATGACCAAGCCCTTAAAATCTGGATAACAGGAATTTCATCTGTAAAAGAAATATACCTTTTTAACAAATGCTGTCTCAAGTCAAAAATACAATGGTACCCTTAAGAACACTGGTATAAAAGTTTGAAGATAATTATGTGCTTTAGGCTTATTCTGAGGTAGGAATAAGGAATCACTAAGTGAAAGTTCTGAGTCTCTGGATTCCATAAGCCAAAGCGCAGTGGAAAAAGCATGAACTTTTATAGAATCTTAGACTATCCTGAACTGGAAGGGACCCACAATGGTCACTGAAGTCCAGCTCCTGACCCTGCGCATGACATGCCCAAGGGTCACTCCATGTCCTGATAGCATTGTCCAGATTCTTTCTGAACTCTTTCAACATGGGGCCATGACCACTTCCCTGGGAAGCCTGTTCCAGTGTCCAACAACTCTCTGGTGAAGAACTTTTCCCTAATATCTAACTAAACCTCTTCTGACAGAGATTAATGCCATTTTCTTAAGTCCTGTCACTGGTCACAAGAGTGAAGAGATCAGTGCCTGCCCCTTACAAAGAAGTTGTAACTGTACTGCGGTCTCTCCTCAGCTCCCTCTTCTCCAACCTGAACAGACCAAATGACCTCAGCTGCTCCTCATATAGCTTCCCATCTAGACCTGTCAACAATTTCCTAGCCCTCCTTTGGATGCTCTCTAACAACTTTATTCTTTCTTACATTGTGTCACTGCCCCCAGCCCTCGAGGTGAGGCTGCCCCAGCTCAGAGCAGAGCTGGACAATCCCCTCCCTTGACCGGCTGGCCATGCTGTCCCTGATAGCCCCAGGACATGGGTGGCCCTCCTGTCAAATTATGACAGAAATAGAACAATAGCCCAGAGGAAAAACAATGTGTTGAGTTTTCCATGGTCTGACTTTTTGATTTTAGAAAAGTCCAATTGTTTAATCTTTGATCATTGCAGGATGACCACTGGACACTAAATTAAAAATTATTAAGAATTATGACCCACAATAAGGCAAGGAAGCATTTGACACCAAGACATAAATTTTGTTTATAGTGAATAACAACCCATATAATCTATATTGTCTTGTAGTTCCAGTTCTCTGAAATGACAACAAAACTTCCCTAGTTCTCATGGAAAAAATTATTAATAAAGATACAAGTTATTAATTTAAGCTCATTCAAATAACTTTGATCAATGTCTGTATTGCTTTGAAGATATTGTTGTCAGTAGGAGGGAAAAAAAAGACCAAATTTAATACTGTTTACTTAAAAACAGATGACAAAGGTAGTTTGGAAAGATTTCCAAGACCAATACATTTATGAAAATAACAATTGTGTAGTTGGATATTTTTAAAAAATATTTGTTTCTTATATTGGCAATTTTAAACTTTTCTAGTTCTTATTGAATACAATTGAATATGAAATTAGTAGTTTTGAGCTGTCTTTTTCCACAGAGGTTACTTTCTTAATTACTGTAGGGTTTTTTCTTTTTTTTTTTTTAATTACTGCCCTTGTTTGGCAAAATAGAGATCACTTTTTTTCCCTTTTCTTTTTATGCACTTTTTAAGTACGACGTAAACCTCAATTTTCTGAAATTTCTTCTTTAAATTTTTAAAAAACATATTTGTTTACAATGTCTATAAAAGATATCTCTTCCCTAATAGTATACAGACCATATTAATTCATTCCTTCTTAATAAGAATATTGTTATAATGAAATTCAAATAAAAATTCATTGTGCCTGTAGATCCTATTTAAAATATTCTTTTCTTGTAAAAGTTTTACTTCTTCTTCAGGCCAGGATGGACAAAATTAATAGTAACTATTCCTCCATTGCATTTACCACTAGCAGAAAAACCTTTTCTGGGACTGTACGGGTTTTTGCCTTTTGAGTTATGAGTAAATTTCTTGGCTATTTTCTCTATGCAATGATTTTTATTTACTTCCTTTGTTACACAGCATAAATTGTAGATCAGCTATAAAACACTTTAAACATTTTAGCAGCATTGTATTTACCATATTGGCCAGATCAGAAAACGTCTCAGATCAAGATGGAAAAGTGGAGCTGCGCCTCAGTTTAGTGTGGGTACTTCCTTCTATTTAAACTGCTAGTTAGACCTGCTTATAAGTAAACATTATTTCTACAAGGTTTAGTTTTCTACATGTACAAAATGTGTATTATCTGTACATTCACATGCCTTAAACCTGCCTAAAGATGTTTTCCTCCCAAATGTTTGGAGAAGATAATTAGCTGAGAAATATTGGCAATGGAAGGAAAAGTAGTACACGTTGACAAGAAAATATTGAATTTTTATACTCATTAACTCTGATTGCTAAACAATTACATCTTTATGGCATATTGTCCTGAGCAACATAAATCTGTAGCAATAATTATTAATTATGCGTAGGAATGGATAATAAACTCTTCAATCCAGATGTACTCCTAGTGTGTCACATATCACACGCTGGACTGTACTGAAGAACTGGACAAGTGATTGCACTTAAGAAAATTGCTTCGTGTGTGTCTGTGTTTCTTGTTTTTTTAAGTATTTTAAAAAGTGATACTGCACTACTAAAATTATCTCTATGTATCCATTAAGATTTCTGATGGAAATGTATTTTGAGACAAATAGCATACTTTTCTAGTCCATGAATGGTAATTATAATACAAGAAAATTTGAGAAAACCCAGCAAAAAAACATCAAGACACTACAGTTTCCTACCAATATTTTACATATATAAAATCTCTTAACTGCAATTTACCAATTAAAAACTGAATGACAGTGTATAGAGAGGTTGCCTCTGCTAATATATTTTGTTGAAATTATTATTCAAGGTCAGTGAATAATATTAATTCTGCTGTGGGAGAGTATAGCAAATATATTTTAAATCAACATAAGAGATTAATTTCTTTAAACGACGTTTGTATTTTTGATCACCTCTAACTTCACTACATAACAATCATGCAACATGTA
>VZRX01018356.1:0-52637 GCA_013398075.1 Notiomystis cincta | reverse complement strand
ACAGTAAATTATTTATAATTATTTCCTTACGTAACCTAAAAGCTTGCTTTATTTTTCATCTGTGTGCTGAGACAGTTTAAAATAAGTGTGTTACTATCATGTCCCTCAGGTGAAAGTGTATCTATCTTATCGTGCTTTAGACAAGGTTTCCCTGGTCTAAAGTTCACACTGACATCTGTTAAACAATTACCTGCAGAGCTGCAGGCAGCCCCTGGGAGCAGCCTTTCTCTGCATCAAGCAGAGGCAGTGGGTGTCACCTCAGAAATGCTGTGGCACCCCTGGCAAAGAAGAACGATGAAGATCAAGCCACCTTCAGTGAAACTGCACTAATGTGCTTGCCTGTACATTCCATTTTGGCTTGTGTTTCAAAGGTTTGTTATTACTTCTTCCATGTTTTGGGAAAACATACTTTGGTACATCTCTTCCCTTCTTATTCCTAGTTCTACAAAGATAGAATTGCCTAACACCTGCTACAAAACTTGCAGAGGTCTCATTTTAACTTCTTACTGGGATTTTGTTACTTTTCCTAAAATTCCTTAATGCATTATGATAACAACTCCTAAAGCATTTTACAGTGATAAAATCACAAATTAAGAAACAATGCAATGTGGAAAATCAGCTTGCTATTTTGAAATAAGCACCAAAGCCAGAAGGGATAAGCATATTCAAGAGCTCCACATGGAGGCTGCAGAAGGACACATATCTATGTGTCTGTGTGGAATGAGGAATCTTTTCTGCTCAATTCTGGTGGCAGTGCTTATGTATGGCACAAAACTCATTAAAAATTTAAAAAGCAAGCAAAATGTTTGCCCATTTTTTATGTGAAAGGGAGATCTGTAACTCAGTATTTTGCTACAACCACAGTGCCTTTAAATTTTCAATCTTCCCCACCTTGTACCACCCAGAAGGGTTAAGGAGCTGGGTGCTATCTCCTCTCACAGCTGGGACAGCAACACCCTCTGCACAGGAGGTGGTTCCCCAAGGCAGCAGGAGAGCTCTGGGGAGCCCTGTGTGCAGGAGCAGGCACTGTCCCAGGCCCAACTTGCTATCAGGAAGTGGCACAAGCAATTCAGGTTCAGCTGGCACAAGGCTGCCCCTCAGGACTGCCTGGTAGGTCTGTTACACACAGATAACCCTCCAGGAAAATTGCTCCATGTGAGAATGTATCATCTAAGCAAGAAAAGAGAAGAAGTTTGCATCTTTGCATCTGGAAGATGTACATCTCAGCATCAACAACAAGATTTTGCTTAGCACAACCTGCCTGCTGCTGAATCCCAGGGCCATACTGTGACTGCAAGAGGAGATCCCAGCAATCCAGCATCCCCTTGCATTAAGCCTTGCAGGAGATGAAGGTGTCCCAGGCACAATTTCTGGTCCCCTGCTGAGATCAGACCACCTGAGTAGCAAAAACCTGATCAGCAGGAGACTAAAAACAGTTTCTCCCCAGAGAGCTTAAAACCCCACCATCCCAAAGGCAGATATTTCACCAGCTAGTACAGGAATTCAACTTCCATCTGTCTTTACACACAGCAGGCAGGCAGGCACAGGAAGCTGTGCAAAACACAACATTCCCCACTGCTGTGTGGTTTTCTCCATTCAAGCAAAGTTGATTTAGGTTGTACTAGCACAACCTGTGCATATTATACACCACAGAAAAAGAGAATATTCTTTGCTTTTTAGGGGCTCTGAACACATGCAACAGTCCTGTCCTCTTGGGAAACTTCTTTTGCCTCCTTAAGCTTCCATTCCATCCAATCCCTTGTGCATTTAATTGGTTTGGGGCTTGCTTGGTTGGATTTTTTAAAAAAACATGGAGAGATTACATCCTTCATTTTATCATCCATTTTTTAATAGAAACATATAACACACCTTCTCACATAAATATTTTTATATAGACACATGAGCACTCACAATGCTCAAAGCTAGGCAGTGTTCCAAAACTCCAGTTCTGTTTAAAACAATGAGAGAAAAAAAAAAAAAACAAAAAACAAATCATCACACACGAAAAGTGGAAACATAAAGTTTCTAAAGCATGAATGATCAGACTGTTTCTCTTGTGTCCTTACAACTCACTTACACACTGCCTGCCTCAAGGTGCCAGCCAGCTGTTCTTAGCCACAGCTGCAGGAGCAAGCAGAGACAGGGCACGTTCACTGACACTGCACTGCCAGCAGCAGAGGTCTGTCCAAGAGGGATCCAACTTCGATCCTGAGGTGCACAGAGGGATCACACCCTGTCTCTGGAATCCCAGCTAAGATGGCTTTGGAAATGATTATCTGACAAGATTGTTAGTGTTGAATTGCTAGCATGATGCAGGTAGGTGATTTAAGCACCTCTGTCCAGATCTTTTATTTGATTTACTTTACCTTTAGGCTGTACAGTGACAATTTGTTGTTAAGTAGAAGCATTAAACCTCAAGGGGAATACATCTAAATTTCAAGTCCCCACATTTGATTGTCTTGACTTGCTATAGCTATCAAGGAGTAACTTCAATAAATCACTTCGGAAACAGAATGTTTCTGAAGAGAGGAAAAGGGTGAAGGAGAGTAAGGATCAGCACTGAGAAACAGTCTTGTGCCTGACTATGTAATAAAGCTTTCAGAATATTGTGAAGTAGAACTTCAGGCTTTCCTTTCCCCCTTCTTGCCAAAAGAAATAACACAGAAAAACAAACAATAAGCTTGCATCACAGAATTCATTCTCCCCAGCTCACAGGTAGATAAGCTTTTGGATTTGCAGCACCAATGGTAGATCAAACAGTGCCGTTTGGATTCTCTACTCCTTAAGCTCAGAGGAGCCCAGGTTAATCCACAAGCCAAAACCCATAGTTTTTCACTCTACTCCAATAACAAAGCACCAAAGTAGAACCAAAGAACTTCCCCAAAGAAAATGCTAACATTGCTTTAGGCCAGACTCCAGATTTAAAACAAACAAACAAACAAACAACCCCACATTAGACTTTAAAACATTAGCACATGGGAATAAATTCTCTACTTCTCCCTCTGTTACTAGATCAGGCAGGAGTGTAGGGACATAAAAGCCACCAAAGTGTTCCTGAAATTCAGGTTTCTGACGAGGACCTTACTTAATTTCAGATTACCATTCTTTGCTTGCTTGGCTCATTTTTAGGAGCTTAAGTTTCTGTCTGCAGAGGTTGCACATTGCTTTGCCATTGCTAAATCAGTAACAAAATATGTGCGAAGCACCTTGCAGGTGACCCCACACACTACCCCTGACTACCACAGCCCGGGGTAATCAACAGATCAGACTCAAGTGCCAGATTTCAAAAGCCCCAAATAAATTCAGGCTCCCAGCCCAGTGTTGGTTTGATCCCATACATAGGGGAATAAAGGAAAATGAGGTAACTCATTTAATTGCTACCTTATTCCACCAGGTCAGCAATTCTGGACTCGGTTCTCCAGCTCGCTGTGTCAGTAGTGCTCACGCTAGCAAACAAGCAGGATGTGCAGTTACCACGGTTTCATGCACTCTTACAAGCTCTGGTCACTAAGGGCAGAAGGAACAGCAAAAGGAACAGATGTTCACATTTAGGACATAGCAACTAATGTGCCATGTGCCTGATTTGATGCAGTGCTCTATTGCCAGCACATAGATGTGCACACTCCATCACCAATCTTTGAGACTCCTGCACTGCAAAGCACCAGCCTCCCCTCACAGAGGGCCTGTCTGAAAACAGGCAGCACTTTCCAAGCCTCCAGCCTGTCCTCTTACACTTCACTCAACTTTTCCATCAGTCAAGCCTTCCCTTCTTGGAGTTGAAATCTGGTAAAGAACACCTTTAAAAACCCACCCCCCCTCTACTCTTACGCTCGGGAAGTTGTCAGGGCAGGCAGTGATTGTCCAAAATACACTCTAAAATTCATGAACAACAACAGGTAGGTAGCACTGGTTGTTCATACAGCTAGAGTGTCATGTCTTCATATTTAGGGACAAGTGCTCTGGTCCTAAAGTGAATTGCAATATCCCTAGGTATTTAAGAAAATAAAAGCACAACCTAACATTTCTGCAAGGCACACTACGGAACAGGATGCACACTTCCATGCCAGCTTCATGGCTATGCTAACAGAGCTGCAAGGGACCCCACCCACCAGAGAGGCAAAGTGAAGAGGGGAGCAGGTTGTACCCAGCACACACTGTAAGGTCTGTGTAACACAGTAGGAAAGAGTAAGAAGGCACAGAGGATGAAAAGTGTGTCTAAACTCAGGCATACTCAAACACGGATTACCTGACAAAAGAAAAGGATCAGCCAGGAAAATGTGAAGGGTCTGTGTGAAGCCCTAAAGGAATTACAGGGCTCAAACTTTGGATAAAGCTTACAGAAATAGCAACCTTTTCTCTCCAAACCAAAACATACTCCACATATGATCAGTGCTGTTTTAAGGGAAATCTGAACTGCCAGCATCTATATGTGTTTCCAATATACATTTATGCATTATGAACCATGGCCCTAAAAGCTACATGTAAGGACCAGATCACACTGAGGGTGTTGATCAGGGATTAACAAATAAGGAGCAGGAAGCAAATAAGTTTCTATGACAACTGCATAAAAAACCCCAACAAAACCCACTTGAGTGTTCCTGCTATAGTTAGACCAGCAGCTTTTTTTATTCTTTCAGAGAACAAGTAGAACTTTGGTAGCAATCAATTCTAAAGTGCCTTATGCTTCTTAATCCTGTGCAAACTCTGCTGTAGAGGCAGAAGGACATTTCAAGAGTGTTAAGATGCTCATTCACATAATAACACATAACAAAGCAAGTTCCAGTTACTCTCTCTGCGATCACACACAGTACAAAGGTGATGGCAGAGACCATGTCTCTAGCTTTTCTTCTGCACTCCCTTTCTCTTCCACCCACTCCTGCAACATAAGCATTACGAGACACATCCAGCCTCCCACCAGGGCCTGCAGTGTTCCCCTGGGAGAATAAAGCATATGAGGAAGGAGGATCTATATCAGATGGTGGTCACTTGCTGGCCACGCCAGCAAGGAACAGGCTGGCAGGTTCTGCCATCACTGTTTTCTCCTCAAGGACTTCTGCTCTAGCACTGTCTCATTGTACAAAGGTGGTGAGCACAGCGTTATGTTAAAAGGGGCTTCTCAGCATAGTTACCAGGCTGTGAAAACCCTGCCATTTCCCATGGCAGTCTGCAAATGCAGTCCTTCTGGAGTGCATTGATCAAACAACGCAGAGATCCGATCCTTCCTTTCCTCTGTTCACCAAAAGGCCTAATCCCCTGCCTCAGAAGGGCTTTCTTCCTCCTGGCTGAGAAAGGCTTATTCCTCTGTGGAACTGGGAACTTCCCAGCACCAGCTCATCACAGCAAGCAGGAGAAGGAGTGAAGCTGGTCCTTTCTCGTGCAGCTCAGTCAGGACTTCAAGCCCATTTTTTCCATCATCTGTTCGTACACCGTCCATGCCATTGCTGCCATCAGAGTGCGCCTGAGGGCTCGGGGCACACCGCCTCGGAAAAAGCCAACCAGCCCAAAGTCCTGCAGCAGGAGATAAACAGCAATTCATCACAACCTGCCTCTAGGGTTCTGATTTCTCATTGCTTATTACATGGCAGAGCACAGGATGTATTTCAGCTCAGACCAGAAAGACCCAGACATACACAGAGTTCAGTGTTTAGGAAGAACCTGTAGCACTGCACAACTGCAGGGATACCCAAGAAAGCAGGAAGAGCATTGAATGGACAAAGGAAGGCCAGGACAGAGACAACAGGTGGGGAAAGCCATACTCCAGTCCACCAAAGAGAAGTCAAGGGTGTAATCATTTCCAGACACTTCAGGAAAATTATTAGTCTTTGTTTTAGAGCTTCATATTTACAGAAGTCTCTTAGCTAGTCTGTAAAAATCTGAGATTTCTAAGTACTGAAGTAAAAAACCACTCTGATTTGAGGAAAAAAAGGTACGTAAAAATACATACACAAACAGATTCCTGCTCAGGAATAGAGTTCAAACTCTAAAACAGGAAACAGGGTGAATCTGCCAAGATCTGCCCTTCTGACAGCAGGAAGGGAAAGTTGGGCTTTGACTACTTCTCCATCTCATTCCTGGGATAAAAACCTGGGCATTTATTTCTCTTCTAATGTCCAAAGAGCAAAGAATTATTTTGTAATTAGTTAGTATCTGGAACCAGCATTTCACACTGCATAGTGTGAAATATAGTCTTGGTCTACCATAGCATGACCCTCTTCAGTGTCTTAAAAACGCTGACACTGAATAGTCCAACTGCAAGAGCAGATGAAGCACAGACACTTGTTCACCTCCTTCAAAAGGCAACAACTTCCCAGCATAGCTGTGCTTTGGGCAAGGGGAACAGAACTGAGGGTGTGGCTGTGCCTGTTAGAAGGGATTCACCTCACCTTGTAGATTAAGGCAATGGCCTGGCTTGTCCTGTGGTACTTCTGTGGTGCCAGCTGCATGTGTGTTTTGATGACATCAGCAGGCTGCGTTGCCAGAGAGGCCAAGATGCCCGCAAAGATCCCACAGCCAAAATTCAGCAAGGGCATGAGCACTGGATCCAGCTGGTCTGCAACAAAGGGAAAGCACTCAGACACCATTCAGGCCAGGAATAATCATGCTGTCTGACAAAGTGAAAGCTACTGAATAATTAAATCAATATCAGAGTGTAAGAGAAGTTAAAATCCATGCAGCTAGAGAAACCTTCCAAAGGCAAAAGTGGCTACTAGTCTAAAGCTGGCACTATTGAAAAGCCTCACTTGCTGGGGAACTGAATTTGACAGAAAACCAGAAAAGAAAAACTTGTACAAATGTTGCCTCACTGAGCTCTAATATCAGAGAAGCCCCAGTTTAGTGGAAACTGAGCAGTATGCAAGACAAGCAGAAGCAGCAAGCAGTGCTGGAGACACCCTGTCTTTTAACTGTTCACTAACCTACTTATGCATCAGTCTTCATAAAGACAATTAATCAGTCTAGGGCCAGTCTCCATTTCTACACTGACCTCAGCTATAGGTCCACAGTTCTCCACAGGCAAATGCGAGTGTGTCACCTAAAGCCCTACAGGAGACTGACTACTGAGGTGGAGGCCAGCAAGCAGAAGATGCAGGCTGTCAGCTGCAGGGCAAGATCTGACAAGAGGAACATTTCCACTGCAGCCTCCAACATTCAGCCTCACCCCGAGATGCGAGGTTTTTGGTCTGTGTGTAGAACATCAGGTAGATGCCAGAGAAGGGCGCATCCCGCAGCAGCGTTGCCGTGAGCCCACTGAACATGCCACGAGCCCCTTCCGTCTGATAGATACTCTTCAGGGCTCCATACACACTCCCATAGCCAAATCTTCCACTCTGCAAGGGCAGACAGAGGTCAGTCATCCATGTGCCAGGCACAGGTCGAGGAGCCCTGCACACACCCTGAGGATAAAATACCCAAACAAATGGTAGTGTGAACTTAATGTGATGCCCAAGATGACAACACAGAGGGCAGCCCAAAGCAAAATTGGGTCTTACCTACCTCAGCCTCTAAAAGAATCCTTCAGGAAGGTAACATATAGAAAGATGCTACACAAACACTGTATACAACTGAAACTTATAAATCTTAGGGCGAATTCTATTTCATCTTCTTGCCCAAATATCATTTCCTGCACAATGTGTGAACTGAGATGAAATCAGGACTGCATCCTTGGCTGTACCCAAGTGGCAGCAACCTTCTTCAGGCAGAATGATTTATCTTGTACCACAAGAAGGTGTGTGACACCATTAACAGGGGACTACATGGAAAGTCATACCTCGTATCGGGTCTTCACTACAGTCACTGGCAACATGCAAATCCCAGAAATTGCACGAGCGGTGGCACCCAGGAAGACAGACTCCAGGGCTGTGGGTGAACGGTCCACAAGAAGCTTTTGCTTCATCATGTACAAAGTGCTGAAGTAAATCCCAACCCCAGGAATACATCTTGCAAAGGACTTCAGGAGAAACAGCAGATGAAAAAAGAAAAGGCTTCCATAAGACAAAATATACTACAGAACATTTCTGAGACTGTTAAACTTGACAGGAAGCTTTGTAGAAGACAAAAACATCACTAAAGCTAACATGCCAAGGAAAGAAAATAAGGCAGAAATCATTTATAACACTGACAAAGAAATTATTCAAATTATGACAAGATTTAATGCATTCTTCAATGGCAGTTTTCTAGGAACAACATACTCCAAACCAAAATGAAGTTCATGCAGTTGCCACTCCACATTTGCAGAAGTATTCAAGTGTTCAGATGCTCAGGACTGCCATAATGAAATCAGTGAAATTCACAACATTAACTCCTTAAATCTAAATCATGTTGTTTCATTCACAATTGTAGAAGAGCTGGCTACTTAAATTCAGGTAGATATAATTAACAACAAACAGTGAGTTTATTTATCTACTTAGTTTTAGAAGTCAGAGTTAAAACAGGCACTTACTGGAGAGACACCTTTCCAGAGCCCCAGAATACTCTCAGTACGAACAACCCTGAAGAGCAGCGTTACCATCCCAGCACGACCAGACCTGAAAGAAAGACAAGACAGGAACTCAGAAATGACCTGCTTCTGCTCCTTGGCAGATGTACTTCACAGCCACCCCTTTCACTCATATCTCTGTGCATTAACTCAGCACCTCCAAGTTGTTCTTTCTCCTCTCAGTCTGCTTTTCTTGGTCACTCCTTCCAGGGCTTCTCCATCACCTTCTGTTCCTCACAACTTGTAACACACATTAGAGACCTCTCCCATTAGCATTTTCAGTTGCTTATTCCCTTTGGTAGCAGCAGCAGATTCTAGGTTGACTACACCAAGCTGCACGCATGAAAAGTTATCTGACAACCACACAGGATTTTTTTCAGGCAGAGGATACCCCATGAAACTACATGGTAGCTACTCCAGCCAACACCAGTCTCTCAGATGAGAACAAATGTTGAGGTTACAAGTTATTCCAATAACATTCACAACCACAGATATTTTTGCTCTTCTAGAGCACAATATGAATCCTCCTCCTCCTCTTTTAGAAAGACTAATTTCCCAAATTCAACCCTGAACTCCTAGCCCCAGCCAGCAAATAAGGCAGAAGCCTACGGTAAAGCTCCTCCAGGCTCCCCATGCACACACATCCCCACCCTCTCACCCATTCACAGCAGGCTGCAGAGTTTGCAGGCGGGTTTTCAGCAGGTCAAGGGGTTGGAAGAGGAGCGTGGAACAAGTGCCACTGATGGAGCCACACACAAAGGCCTTTAGGACTGGATGCATCTGGAAGAGGAAGAACAGAACTTTAAGTTGCCGTTTAATTAAAAATGGTACAAGAGGAAATATTTCAGCTGATACATCGCATGTTATAGGAAGGAAGGTGAGCTGACCCCAGATGCTAAGGACAGCTGCTTAGGGCACAGAAGCTTTTCCAGACCTTTTCTGAGGCTGATGAAGTTTTATTTGTGGTTTTTGGTGCCTCTGCTTTTTCTGGGACATTGTTCCAGAATCTCCTTGTAATTCGGTGGTTGGAAAGAGTTTTCTGAACATCAAATACATTAGCAGCCTTTTGGCTGCTCTTTGCCATGGCAAAGGAAATAGGTGGCCCCTTCCCACCACCTACCTGTACCTTTGCCCCAGCCCCATCCGCTTCTGCAGGCAGCAGCTGCCCCCCTTCCCTCCCACCCTGCACACCGAGGTCCCCCCAGGGCCACGGGCACTGTCGGGGAAAGGTGCCCAGACCCAAAGCTGGCCCAAACGCACTCAAAGCACAGCACGGCCTGCTCAGCTGAGGCTGCCTTTCCTACCCACAGCGGCTGCCGCTGCCGGCACTTCTCGGGAAATATTAAAGCACGAGGCACAAAGCCCATGGCAGGGTGAAGATTTCTTGGCGTTTCCAGAGGGTTTTTCATTATTATCAACATATAACGGTGTTTGCTAATGGAGGAGGAGTTTCCGGGCCCCTCGGCGCAGCAGAATCACGACAGGTTAGAAAGCACAGACAGATTAGAAGCAGTGTGGTCCCCCCCGAGTTCCGCCCGGACCCATCATCACGGGGCTGGACCCTGAGGCCGCGGAGCACCGCAGCAGCGTAAGGGGCGCAGGGGGCGCACCGAGCTCCCCTCGCCTCCCACCGGGGCGCTGCCCCCCGGCCTCTCCTCGGCGGACAGAGCGAGGAGGGCCCGGCCCGGCCCGCCCGGCGCGGCCGTACCTCCNGCGGCCGCCAGCCCCCAGCCGGCTGCCCTCCAGCGGCCTCTGCCCCCGGATCGGGTGTTTGTCACGGCTTTTGGCCGTGCTGCATAGAATCGTAGAATGTTAAGGGGTTGAACCTTTAAAGTTTATCAGGTTCAGCCCCTCTGCTATGGGCAGGGACATCTCCTGCTACACAACANCTAGACCACATGGCACAAGGCCCCATCCAGTGTGGCTTTGAACGCTGCCAGGGATGGGGCATCCACAGCTTCTCTGGACATACTTGTTCCAGTGTCTCACCACTCTCACAGAAAAACGTTCTTTCTAATATCTAACCTAAATTTCTTCTTCAATTTATGCCCACTACTCCCTGTCCTATCACTGCAGTTCCTGATGCAGAGTCCCTCTCCGGCTTCCCTGTAGGCCCTCTCCAGATACTGGAAGGCTGCTATGGGATCTCCGCACAACATTCTCTTCTCCAGGCTGAACAGCCCAATGCTCTCAGCCTGTCTTTAACAGGGGAGGTGCTCCAGTCCTCTGATCAACTTTGTAGCCTCATCTGGGCTTGCTCCAACAGTTCCATGTCCTGAAGTTGAGGGCACCAGAATTGTACTCAGTTCCAGCCGCTGTACTCTATATTCCAGCGCTCTATGCCATACCCAGCTACTGAGCCCCAGTGCTCTGTGTCAGATGTGAGCAGTGGGAAGGGTCAGTTCATAACTCACAGCTTCCCATGGGTTCCCTCAGTCCACACTTCCCACTTCCCCACAAAACCAGCTTCTTGCGGACACGGCGTTTTTGGAAACCTGAGACGCACACTGACCCCCTCCTTACCGCTGTCGCTAGTGTTTCCACTTGCTCATCCACATCCTCGGCCCAGAGCAGGGGAAGGCTGGCTTTCCAGAGCATTGAGGAACTGAGGCACCAAAATGAAGTGTTTCAATATTAGACCTGGGCCAGCTCAGAGGCTGTGGCTTTGCTGTGCCTGCAGAGCCAGATGCTGCTTATCAACAACAAAACTGGCCAGAGGAGCTGGGAGGAGCATGCAATGGCTTTGGCAAGCTGCCTTTCTAAGAATCTGCCTGCTTGCCATGCCCTGGGCACGTAAGGAATGACACGTCCAGAACGTCATGCTCCAGCTGTTCCTAGAAGGAGAACCCTGTGTGCACCAGTTGCTATTATGAACAAACCCCTTCCTGTCCTGCTCTCACTTTGCTTCGTGACAGCCCCTGAAGGAAGAGAGAGTGTACTTCTCTGAGAAAATGTAACACACAGGCTAGCAAAAGCACTTCATTACAGGCTCCCTCTTCCCTTTGGCAAGCTCCTCTCTTGTTAAGCAGTTCCCTCCTTGGGTGAGTGACTGGCTTTTATTTAGTTAACTGACTTTGCCTGCTAACTCGTGGAAAGGAAGATCAGCTCGTCCCCTTTCCTCCTGATGCTTCTTTCCCTACCTCACATCTTGCTCCACTGTGGACCAGCACAGGGAAAACACGTGTCATCACAGGCTGCACGGGAATCTCTGCTCCACTGCCTGAAGCCCCTCTTTCCCCTCCATCTTCACTGACTGTGGGCTCTGCAGGGCATTTGTCTCACATGTTCTCACTCTCTCCCAGCTGCTGTGCATCACAGAGGCACTACCAGTGTCACCGATGGGCTCAGCTTTGGCCAGTGGCAGGGCTATCTGGGAGTCAGCTGGAACAGGCTACCACCACCACAGGGGCAGATTCTGGCATCTTTTCACATAAGGCAGGCCCCTTGCTACCAAAACCTTGCCATGTAAAGCCAGTGCATCATCATCTGTTATATAATTGATTATATAAAGAAGCTGTCTGGGCTATAATGTGTCATTTTGAAAAAGCCCGTTTGGCTGTTTCTTGTGGCGTGTTTCTGGCTGTTCTGGATGGGACTGGGTAAGTAGATGGTTTAGAGGAGTAAGCTTCACTCTAGCAAGGCTGACAAACTCAAGTGATGCATTTGAAATATTGCTGTATGGCGCTGGGGGTGGGGTGGCTGGATCCTTACCTTCCTTGTCTTTGGGTGGAGCAACAATAGACACTTTCATTGTTTTCTGAAGCAAAATGGGCTGCGACAATGTGGGCCAAATGGAATGCATCCCAGGAAAGGGCTCATCCAGCATGAAACCCTGGCAGCAACAGCAGTCTCCAGGTTCTTATCTTGCTGTGGAAGCGTTTTCTTCCTTAGAAGAAGCCTTGTGGTGAATGAGGAGGTGAAACAGCACCGCTAATCACACCGATCTCTGCAGGGATCTGGGATCTCACTTCTGCAGGAATACCCAGCAGAGGGAGCCGCGTCCCTTCGTGTCCCTGTCCTGGAGAGAGATTCCTTGTCCTCTGATAGCCTCTCATCTCTGTTTAGGAGATGAGAGATGAGAGGCACAGAACTGCCAAATTCCCATTTGGTGGACACATCTTTCTCCACACTGAATAATTCCTGGGTGTATTTTTTGCCACTTTAGCACTAACAGAGTTGTGAGTGCCATTGTAAACCTGCATAAGGGCAATGGAGATCCAAGTTCAACATTGCCAGCAACTGCCAGTAGCACTGCCTGGAACACAAGAGTTTCGTCCTGGTTTTAATTCCTAGTTTCAGGTATTGTAAGAGTTGATACCCAGCTGTCATGGCTTGACTCACTCATAAAACTTTGACTTAATGTCACACTGCCCACCACGGCCAAGGAAAGCCATCCCCTGCCACACATGCAATTGTTGCAGATTTTCTTGGTTCACAGAAATTCCCTCTGCCTTTGGAGCGATGATGAGTGAAGGTGGGCATCCAAAGGGTTTGAGAAAGAACACAGACCATTCCTCATGGGGATCTCTAGCAGCACATCTATGGACCGATGCCCAGTGAGGTGCTGTTTGTTCAAAAATGGACAAAAAGGTGATGTGACTTCCCTGAATTTCACTCATGGCACCAAGCTCTAGTGAGGAGCAGCAGTGTTTAAGGAGATAACACACACTTCAAATGTTGCCTGTTGCTCAGTAGTGCTGCTCTTTCCCATGTATCTTGTGTTGTGGGGAAGATCAGAGACGGCTGTGCCATGGAAGCTGTGTTGGGTCTGGATGAGGTCCAGAGTTGGTGGGAATTCAGTGCTGCTCTGGGCTTTATTTCAGTGTTAGTCAGTGAGAGCATCCTGCAATGTCTGTGTTCTGGGAAGAAAGGCTCAAATGTACTTGGCAGTGTTAGGATTATAGTTGGACTCAATGATCTTAAATGCCTTTTCCAAGCTAAATGACTGATTCTATGATAATTTCTCTTAGGTATTCCTGTCTGTGTTTGGGTGGGTGTGGAAAAACGAAATGTTAAAGCAAAGACGGTGCCCTTTGCCATCACTGCCTATTGGCAGCGTTGGACCTTCCCCCTCAGCCATCTTCATCAAAAGTCCTTGGAGCAGAGGAGAGACAGCACCACTTTCTCTGTCCTAGACACTGGAACTGCAGACCAGGGACAGCAGGCTTCAAAGACGTGGAGGAAATTGCAGATCTCTTCTGAGGAATGTAAGTGCTCAAAATGAAAACTTTGTGATTGTACAGAAGATAAAGCTGACATTTCCGTTCTGTAGGTGTTAAGTACAGAGGCTGAACTCACTGGCTTGGGGTTTCATACATCTTTAATGTGACAAGGGTCACACAGAGGAAAAGGTATTTTAGGTCTGTGCACTGCCACAGTGAGGATTTTGCCTGTGACTTGGCATTGCAGCATAAGCTGAGGTAAATATTGCTGGACTGTATATGCAAAGGTATGCCTGCTTCTTAAAAATACATGATATAAAGACAGTTTTTTGCACTCTTTCAGACACAGTGTTGGATTATGGAGCAGAATTTGATATACCTGCTGGGCAGCGGTGGCTCTGAGGACATATTGGTGAGTCGCTCCCTGCTGGGTCGCTCTCCTGCAAGCCAGGACCAATAGCACATTTAGGGATCTGGTTTTTCCAAAGAGGACACAGTACTGGTGGAGATGATGGAGGTTTAGAAGAAATCAGTGTGATTGTTGTTCTCTGGAAAGAAGCCAAAACACAGGGTGAAAATATCCTTAGTGATGAGACTGTGCTTGTGGAAGAAGACTGTCCTTGAGGGCAGAGGTAGTGCTAGGAGTGTCCTGTGGAGGACATCCTGACTGGGATACTGCTGTCCATCTTCTTTAGTTGTTTGCTGTCACAGGTACTGCCCAGGGATGTGGTGGTTGCTGCTAGGGGTGGGTGAGCTCCAAGGGGCAGCTGAGCGGGAAGGCAGAACGTCACTGCTGCTGGTGCATCCCATTTCTGGCACTCAGTTAAACTCAGCTTTGTTAAGCTTTTAGGAGATGAGTGTTAACATGTCAGTTTCTCCCTGGGCCCCACTCCCTTTCTCCTTTCAGAAGGAAACATAAAATAGGACCCCAAACCCATATCAGGGGCTCTCAGCCTCCTGGCCATGCCCATGTCATTGCTGGTTTGGGCATCCCCATCCTCCTGTCTCTGGCCCCAATACTCCACCCAGACTTGGGCATGGGCCATGGCCCCACATGGAGTCAGCAGGCTCTACCACAACTGCATTTTCCTTGATCTCCTCTGCCCCTCTGATGCAAGGATCTCATCCTGGGTCTTGCAGGGGATGGCCAGTCACTCGTGTTCATTCCTCATTTGCATCTTGTACCACAGCTGTGGCACATCTGTTTTGTCCTCATGCAGCTTGGTGTGAGCTGACTCTTGCCTGGCATATTTTCTAATGTGGGATTTGGGTCATATGAATTTCATTGTCCTTGAACAGGTGAGTTCCACATCACCAACACCTAACTCCTCTGCAGCCTATGAATATGCCTTCGACTACTCAGAACTGCACATCATCTGTCATCCTGAAAGTGCTCCAGCATTTGCATCTACCTTATTTCCAGTGCTGTACTCCCTGCTGTTTGTGACAGGCCTCATGGGAAATGCTTTGGTTGTCTGGGTTCTGACAGTCTTCATGAAAATCAAGACCATGACTGATGTGTATCTGCTGAATCTGACTGTCTCCAACCTCCTCTTGATATTCTCCTTGCCCTTCTTGGTTCAGTACTCCATTGTGAGCCAGTGGACTTTTGGAAATGTGCTGTGTAAAATCATCAGCTCAGTTTACTTCATTGGTTTCTACAGTAATGTCTTCTTCATAACCATCATGAGCCTCGACCGGTACTTGGCCATCGTCCACTCTCTCCATGTTCAAGGGGTTCGGACAGCTGCCATTGGGTTTATCACCAGTCTGGTTGTTTGGGCAGTTGCCATTTTAGCATCAATGTCAGACTTGCTTTTTTTCCAGGAGGTGAATGACGATAACCAGATTAAGTGCCTCCGTCACTATCCTGATGGCAACAATGGCTGGAAGACTTTCAGTAATTTTGAAGTCAACATCCTGGGGTGGCTAATCCCTGTTGTTGTCCTCATTTTTTGCTATCACAGCATCTTGAAAAACCTGCAGAAGTGCCGTACCAAGAACAAGTACAAAGCAATAAAACTGGTTTTTACTGTTGTCATTGTGTTCTTTCTCTGCTGGACCCCCGTCAACATTGTGCTTTTTTTGGACTCTCTGTGGAACATGTCCATCATCAATGACTGCCAGACAAGCCAAAGGCTAGACCTAGCCATGGAGCTGACTGAGACACTCTCCTTTGTCCACTGCTGCCTCAATCCAGTCATCTATGCTTTTGTGGGTGAGAAGTTCAAGAAGCATCTCCGCGACGCGTTCAAAAGATCTGCATCTTTTCTGTCGAACTGCAAAGACTACAGCCAGGACAGGCACTCCTCTCTGCACACAAAGTCCTCACAGTTGTCTTTTGTTGGTACTGTCTTGTAGAACTACAAGTCCAAAACGATCATCCTGGACAGGTGACCTAAAGCTGAGAAATCCTCAACTGGGCATCCACAGCCATGGACTGGTTTAGCAACCTTTCAGGACACAAAAAGTGGAAGCAGCTGCTTGATTCTGCTTTTATCATGGTTGCTTTTGGTGTTCTTACTATTTAGAGTCTCTTGTTAGCATCATCCTCCTTTTCCACACTTCCAGCCCCAAAAGAGCTTAGTGAGTGAGTAATTGGATAAGCAACTGAGACACAAACACTGTCCATGTGTTTTGGTGAAATCAATGTGTATTAATATCTAGGTATGATCCTGACTCCCCATCTGCTACCAGGGCCTGCAGCTTCTTGGCTGGAAGGGTTTGAAGCTGCAGCTTAGAAATGATGCTGTGGATGTCAACACATATGGGGATGGATGGAGAAATCGTGACCAGGAAAGAGGCTGAAGAGTGGAAAAAGTGGTGGGTGTGAGCTGTCATACACCCCCATCAGGGGACTTTGTGAACATTTTTGAACTTCTTGAACTGGCAGCTGGTGTGCCAGTGTGGTCACTGCTCTTGAGCAGGCGCCTGGGGTTGACATTCCAGTTACTGCTCCACCTTGGAATGACTGATTTTATATACATGGGAGTGTCTGCCCTTTCCTATAGATATATCTCTATGTATCTATATATACAGAGAGGTATGTACATATACATGCATATCTATACTTGCACGTGTATGTATATATACACAAATACACACACATATACCCAGATATATATACATATATACACTTTTATATGTACAAATATTGTTAGATAAATGCAATGGTTTTCTGAAGCTTTTTGTTCTGTTCTCTATGTCCCTACAAGAGATCAACATGTTTTAAGTTTTATAATAAAGATACTGTGTGCTGTGTAATTGAATGATCTTTATACCTGAGGAATCTGTTTCATCATTATTTGTGTCAGCACCTGCTTTTTATTCTCTCCTGGGTAGATCTCCAAAACTGCTAATCCCTCCAGATGCCTCTTCTCTGCCTCCTCTTCAGTTCAGCTGCTGCCTGGGTCCCAGCAGCAGGCTCGCAGCCTGGTGCAGCTCTACAGTCTCTACCTTTCAGGTGCCTTACTGCCAGACAGGTTTTTTATGGATATGCAAACCCTTAACTGCTCTAGAATGGGATTCACAAAAGTTCAGGACAAAGCCAAAGGGTGGTGGGCAAGAGGACAGCAGCAACTCTCTCCCCAGCATATTCACAGCATGAACCCTCGAGAGCACAATTCACTCAGCTGAAGCACAAGAGATGGGAATCATTTCTGCAGCCTCACAGCCTCATCCTGCAGCCCTTGTGTGAGTGCTTTGGGACAGGTGCTGGAGCCCATTTGCCCAAGCTGGCAAGATGATAATGGCCTTTCTCCGGTTGCTGGGCATTTCTGCTAGGGGACATCTCCCTCTTCTTAGAGGTTTCATTAATTGCTGTTGTGTAGCTGTTGGAGTGAGGCTGTGACCCAGGGCTTCCCCACAAGGGCTGTAACCCAGTGGCATGAAGCCAGCTTTAACATGCAGAGCCTTCTTTGTGAAGTCTGTCACTTCTCGAGCTCTCACTGGAGGACAACCTGCCCTGCTGTTGCCTCAACACCACTTGCAGGGCCTTCTAGCAAGGAGGCAGGAGATGCTTCCTGCAGCTTAAAGGGTTTTTCTGCCAGAGGCAGCTGGCTCCTGTTTTATCAGCAACATCAGGAGCTCTGAGTTGGACCTGATCTCAACTTCTCCTCACTGCCCAACTGCTTTAAGCCGCTATTGCTGCCTTCCTGTGCAAAGGGAGAAGGTGAGACCCACATCTGGAGAGTGCTTGGCTGACAAGAGCTGCCCTGTGTGGCTCTGGGTGGCCAGAAGCATCCCTGTAGGTCACAGAGCTCCTGTGCTTTCTGAAGGGATGAGCCTGGAGCAGTCTGCTGCTGTTCCAGTGCCTGTGAGGGCATTGAGAGTACAAGAAATCTTCCTGTATCTGTGCAAGCTGACAGACAGCTTGAGGAAAATGCCAGACTTTAGGGTTTTCCCAAGAGCAGGGAGCACAAGAAGCTGAGGCTAAAACATCCTGCATGGCCCCAGTGCCTGTTCACCCACTTGCATAAAAGGTACCCACCACAGCTGTTGTATTGTTCCTGCTCATATTTGCTGCTTACCTTCATACTCTGATCTTGCTTTTTCTTTTTGCTGAGATGATGCAGCTAAAAGAGGATTTAGAATGATGCCAGCACATGAATCAGTCAGATTTAATCTTGTTCTGGCTTCAGCACATCATTTTAAAACAGAGACCAGAGTAACTGTTACCCACATTCAACCTTAAACCTAAAATACATACTTGTTTGCTTTTGATTTATTGGTGTTACTGGCACCAGAGGGTCCCCTCTACAGAGGGTCTGTTAGAAAGATGGAGACTTTGTCTGATGCCAGTCATGATGCTCTGAATGTCTGGATGGAAAAGCCTTGACAGACTAGGACACTGCAGTGGCAGCAGGGGTGCTCATCACTTGCCACACTGTGCAAACTTGTGCAGCAGTTGTATGGATATGTTTAAGGACCATGCTGTTGAACTACAGCAGCAAAAAGTGGGATGTATGAGGACATGTCAGCTTATGGTGTTGCTAGATCCCTCAGAAAATTGTGTGAAGTGGAACTTAGCAGGTTGTTCCTCATCTCAGCTCTGAGCTGCAGGACTGCCACTTTAGTACAGGTAATCATAGTCTCTTGTCCCAAAACAGTATCCTGGAGCAAGAAACTAGTCCATATCTGGCTTTTTCTGGCATTATGCTGAAGCCTCCTTCCCAAGGCAACATGGAGACAAACTTCTTAAAACTTGTCAGAATCTCTGGCCTTCAGGTCACTTGTTCAGGCCAGTGCATGCAGTCTGGGGATGAGGATGGGACTGATTTGGTGCTTTCTGGAGGAGCCCTGCCAGCCAGCAGGACAACTCTGCCTCTTTCTGCTGTGGTAACACCCAACTACACCTGGAGGTCAGAACCAGTCAAAACTTTAAGAAAGGGAAAAAGAAAGGTTAATGAAGGGTATTTGTGTCCTACTCTTCTCTTAGCTGAAGGATGCTCCTCTGCAGGGATGGGCCTACTTTAGCATACATAAAACTCCTCAAGCCCAAATCCCCAAGTTAATTGTATCATGTCCAGGAGAATCCTGTTTTATTTTCAGCCTCTTGAAAACACTTATTATATATACATACATATGTATACCAGTTATGAAGCAGCATGGAATTTATTAACTGTGCCAGAAGAGGATCCAGAAAGGATCATGACAGAAAAAAAACCAAACTCATTGCTTTAGGTATTCTGTCCAGATGTAAAAATAGTTTGGGAAATTGAAGGATAATTATAACCTTAGTGTGATTATGTGGGCTTTAACTGTAATGTGTGGGCTGATATTTGTATTTGGTGAAAATACCCTAAATGTTAATGTACCTAAAGACAGCAAGTAATTCTGAGCAAAGCACAGCTGCTACTGCAGTGCGTCAATATTGACGCACGGCTTCTGAGCAACGTTCTTCTGCTCTGGGTAAATCTGTGTTTCTGCTGGCTGGCTGAAATGCCAGAATGTACAGAGACAAGTCACAGAAATCCCCACCTCAGAACAGCACTGATTTGGGTCCCTACAGCCTCTGGTGACGTGTGCCTCTGCTGGGGCCTCATTCTGACCTCACAGTGTTCTGTGGGCTGCCAGGTGTCCCTGCAGGTCTGCTGTGCTTTCCAGCAGTCAGTGCAGCCAGTGTAATGCTGGTGGCAGCAGCTGGGGCAGACTTACCACGTTGGACGAGCTCTATGCAAGAGAAAAGTACCACCAAACAAACAGCAAATGGTTTTTCCTCACTATGCTCAGATATCCAGGCAGACTTCCCACTAACATTAATGAATGTGTCACATGTGCACATGGGTCTGCATCCCCAAGGCATTCATCCCTTTCTTCACGTGGTACCCTTGGAGGATGTGCAGTCTCTGAGATCCTCCACATGCTGGAGTTTAGAGAAGGTGTGAACACATGTGCAGAATGTGAGGATGGACAGAAGGAAGGAAGGACACAGCCCTGACCTAACACAGACTGCCAGGACATTGCGAAAGTATTGATTGTCCTTGGTGTTTGACTCAACACCAACCTTGACTACAGCACTCAGCAAAGTAAAGAGATCTGTGTAGCAAGAAATATTTGCCAGCCAGCTGCCAAAAGGCAGTGCCTTTCCTATACAACAAGGAGGACAGGAAATGGGTCTTGTTCCCTAATGCTCAGGTATTCAGGTGGGCTGAGAGCAAAGAGCAATGCTGGGTGGTTTCCTTGGTCTTTTGTTCATGCTCACTGCAAGGCAGGCAGCACCTCTACTCTCCTCTCTCACAATGTCTGCATCTCTCTCTGTACCTGTGCACATCTGGCACCACCATCCCTGCACATCTTGGAGCTCAGGCACACAGATGGTGTCCTCAAGGCATGAGTGAGCCTAAGCACTAAACTGTTTCAATTAACTTGTCCCTTCTGTGTCATTTCTAATGGGGGAATAAATATTTCTCTTAATTTTTGGCATCTGTTTGAGCCACACTCCTTGTGCTTGTAGAAAGTGTGCAAATCTTCAGCTTTCTGTGGCTGTTCCCTTCACCAGCCCTCAGGATGGAAGATTTCCCTAGACATAAATTCTCTCTTCCTCAATCTGGGTATTTTTTGCCTCCCCACCTTTTTAATGAAGAATAAATGCATCTCCCATTGGTGGTTGTAAAGGCACCAGAGGTCAGTTGTCTTCTTGCATCTCTGCAGAACAGTGGCATGAAGGGATGAGGCTCCTTTATGCTGGGTTTTCTCTCAAAAATGAGGCACAGAAATTATTTTTGTCTGTATGTGAGCAGCTGGTGCTCACATCTGCACCAAAAGCTGCTAGGTGGGCTCTGCCACAGGACAGCATGGGAGGAACAGGACCCTGCTGTGGCAGGGATGCCTCCTCCAGAAGCACCTCTACTCAGCTGACAGAAGAGAGAGTTTTGGAGAAATTAAGAGAAAAAATGTCCAGCAGGGGTCAGTGCAGTCGTGGCTAGGGTGTGTGCCATGCTGGTGAGCCCTGCAGGGCAGCTCTGCATCACAGAGCTCCTGTGGGACTCAGGGGCTCCATCCTGGGAGAATGGAGCAGGTACCCCCGGGCCACTACTGTTCCTTATTGACCTTGCAGAGGGAACTCCAGTGAAACTCTTGAGAACCAAGAGAGCCTTTTTTCATAGAAAATCACCACCATCAGGCCTTCCCCATGGCAGCAAAAGCATAGTGTGCTGGGGAGAAGAGCATTTCTGTCCTTCAGGCCTGACTTTTCTTTACCAAGTGCTTTAATCCACAAAGCTTGAACTTGCCAGTGATGCTGTGCAAACGCCTGCCTCCCCAAGATGACCTGGCAGCCTGGCCACAGAGCAGGAGGAGATGACAGTGGTGTTGAAATACCTCTGGTCTCCCCAGATATTGAGAGAAATGAGTTTGCAAATCTGGAAGGCCACTCAGAGGGAGATGGAATAAAAAAACCAGGGTGTTTGCCCCTCTTTACCCACAGTGTCCCTGCACATACATCCTTTACTCTTTATTTTTTCCTGTAAAACCATTGTGTGCCTCCCAGGTGGGAAAGAAGCCCACTCTACCTAGCTCTTCCCAGGAAAAGTCTCTCTGGTTACAAGGGTGTTGTGGTTTGACTCTGGCCCAAATACCAGGCACCCACGAGAGTCACTCACTCACCTTCCCTGTCATAGCTGGGCAGAGGAGGGAAAAAGGAAAAAATTAACAAATGTTTCATGAGTTCTATAAGGACCAGCAGAAACTCTTCAAGGGCAAAGCAGGCTCAACTTAAGTTGCAAAAGTGAATTTATTACTAACACAATCAGAGGAGGATAATGAGAAGTAAAATAAGCCCTTAGAACACCTTCTCCCCCTCAGTCCCTCCCTCCTTCCCACCAACAGCACAGGCAGACGGGGCAGGGAGGTTTGGTCAGTCCATCACTGAGATTTTCTTCCACTCTGGGAGAGGAGTCCATCCCCTGTGAGGCCGTGGGGTGACTTCCCTCACGTGTTCTCACCTCCTCCTCTTTTCTAACCAGGAGTAAAAACCCCAAGACTTGGTTTTGATTTCCTTCTTAAATCTGTCATCACAGAGGTGTTACCAACCTCTCTCACTGTCCCAGTCCTGGCCAGCAGCATGTCCATCTCCAGAGCCATCAGCCATTGGCTCTGCTGGACATGGTGGAAACTTCCAGCAGCTTCTCACAGGAGCCACTTTTGTGGCCCCCCTGCCACCAGAAACCAGGCCAGGGCAAACCAACACACAGGGGATGCAATTTTTTTTTGTTTTAGCTTGGAGAAACAAAAGTTGTTGACCTCCGTTGTGTACGGACCAGAACGAAAGTAATTTCAGCAGCTTCCTCAGAATTTTAATTTCTGATCTGTGTTGTCAATACCAGAGTGTGAAGAGAGGCTGAAGATGGGGAGCAGAGATATTGTTGATGTGGCAGTTTTCTTTCAGGTGGTATTGGTTTCACACCAGTCTGTGTTGTACTACAAGTACACACCATGATAATGAGCAGCACTCTTATCTAGGTTTATCACTCACAGCAGAATACAGCAGAAAGCCTTTTCTGTCTCCGTGCTGAGGACCCCTGTGAGTCAGCTTGACTTGGTTTCTCTTTAATTGAAGTCTCCAGATAAAACCCATGTGGGTATCCCTTTTGGAAAACCTCATTTCTTTTCAAGGGTAATAACCTGCTCTGTGTTTGGTTCCAGTTAAATTCTGGGCAGCACAGGAAGAAGAGGTTGATGACCACCTTCAGGAAAACCCTGTTGCTAGGAGGTTCTTCCTTCCTGGAGGTAAGCAATGGCTGGGGACAGCCCCTCTTGCTGTTACCTACAGGAAGTCCTGACCCCTCTTCTCGAGGACTCTGCCTGCAAAGAGCCACACCAGAGGTACTGTGCTGAGTACTGGTGACACAGGAGTGGGAGCCCATGGGGGTGAGGGTGGCCTTGTCTGTCTGGGTTCTGCCCACACTTTACAGGTCAGCAGCAAACCAGCTTGGCATGTGCAGGTCCCCAGTGGGGAAGCTCCTACTGCACTGTCTGTGCTGTCTTTATAAGGCTGAGGGAGGTGGGGAATGGAGGGACACAGCTCCTCCTCATCCCCATGAGGACATGGGAGACAGATTTGGGTGTCCTCTGAACAACAGCACATCTGTAGACAGGGCAGTGCTGCTCTGATAGTATCAGACTATCACTGGCATCGAGGAAGACTTCATTCAACTTTACAAGTCTCATGGTTCTCACACAATGAGAACATTTCCTTAGTACCATCTACCAGAAATTACCTTTCTGGAAGTTAAAAGTTGGTATTGATACAGCAGCCAGTGGACATGGTGTCTCTTTCTTGTAACACACCCCACTGCACAGCCTCCTGCCTGCTTTCACCACAGAGGAACTGCTTTCTGTGCCTCAGTGGTGCCTGGCAATGTGCTTCACAGCATCCCAGTTGTGCACTCATAATGCAACCCTGAGCAGCATGCTTGGGTCAGGGGCCAAGAAGGGTTCTTGATTAATGAACATCCCAATATTTTAAACCCTCAGACTCCACTGGTTCTGGGCTGCAGAGAGATGTTGTGCTTAAAATCTTGTTTACAGGAAAAGAGGAGGCATAATATATGTATATGTAGGGTAAAAAAATTATTGTGAGTGTAATGGCATTCTCAAGGCTCCAGTTGTTATCAGTTGTAGAAGAACAAGAACACTATTGCAGTTTAAATTTTTTGCACACACATTGTTTCTATCTATTTGCCTGGTGTTATGCTCACCCTTTCCCTGCTCCTTTGGGTTCTAAGGCAGGTGGTTTCACCTGGTGGTTGTGGTGAATTGAGGTGTCAGAGAGAGCTGTCAGCATCTCCAGTCCTTCCCTGAGATGAGTACGATGTTCACCCTGTTTTTCCTTCTGTCTTTCTCTAGGATCTGCTTTGGATCATTTTTCAATGTTTTCCAACATGCTTCTATACCTTCTTCTCTCTTCACCATCTGTACACAACCTACTAGAGGTGGTGCCCCATATGTATGTTAGATAGTAATTTTGTCCTCTCTGTTACCACTTAACCCAGTTCTGCCAGCTCCAGATCTGCATTTTTTTTAACTGCTCACCTGTGAGTTGTGTCCAGCTGTGGGGCTCCCCAGTGCCAGCCTGTGCCCCATCATCTACCATCCCATACCTGTGCTCCTCTGTGCTGCATCCTGCATCCCCACAGCTCAAGGCCCCTGCTACTGTACAAACTTGTATTGCTGCACACTGCACATGTCTGAGTGAAAAATGTCTCATTCTGCATAGAATGGGAGGAACTAAGGAGGTGACAGCTCTGACATGCTGTCCTGGCACCTCAGCATTTCTGCCTCTGTGCAAATCCTGTCCTCTGTAAGCTCTTCTGTCCCTCTGAGTGACTGCATCCTACTTGACAATTTCACGAAGAAGCCAGCAGGACCCAAGCACAGCACATCAGTGTTTTCTCAGCTCAGCCCAGGAAGCCAACATGTTCACATAGGCACAAGCATTAGAGAAGAGGAAACATACATTTCAAACCAAGCAGGCTCAGCTTGAAGAAATCATTGGTTTTCAATGCAGCTATGAATTAAGGTAAGAGACAATTATATTTTCCTTATAATTTGACAGAGCAAAATGAGATGAAATGGTGTCTCGTGAAATTAAGAAAATTCTTCACTACTTAGTGCTTGGAACTGAAATGATATTTAATCTGGGTAAAGATGATGTGGGTACTGTTTACAAATTGTGAAAGTAGAAAGGGAAGCACTTTTGTTAATGAAGTGAACCAGGGCAGACAAATTTTACTCATTCACTAATTATTTGTGGCATCTTGTGGTAAAGGAATATTCACCCTGGATAGAAATTGTCAGGGTTAGCAAATGCTGATATATGACTAGTGTGCAACATTAACCCAGAAGGACAGACCAGAAACACAGCCCTTCTACTTGATTAGAAGTTTCTTGTTCAATGTTTGCAAGGATTTCACCACTCACCAGCATTGCTTGCTTCTAGTTTTGGTCAATGAACCAACATCCAAAACATCACTGACACTGAAACACAGCCCAGAAGTTTGATAGAGTAAATAGAAATTGTCTGATACAGACAGACCAGCAAGAGAGCAACAGAAACTCAAGAAATTTGAAAACCCTTACCTTTCTATATAACATACTCAATTTTTCTGTGACTCAGCTTTCCATAGGAAACTCCAGAACTTAAATATCATTCATACACAGTCAAGAAGGGGTGATGTGCTCTGCTCTCTGAAAGGATGGAGAAGATGATTTAAAAGATCTCCCACTGCTAGAGAGCCTTCTCAGATTTCTCATAGATGCTGAGGCAATGTGAAATTATTAATCACAAAAAGGGGTTGTTGGCAGGAAGGAAATAGATGGCACAATAAAGGCAGTGAGAAGACAGAAACAACAGTAACCATAAATAAGTACAAACAGTGCTCATAGCTACAAATAATAATCTACTTTTACTGTCCCTTCAACAGAAATACAAAAGAAATTTGGATGCTGCTTAAGAAGGGAAGCCCTGGGAAAAAGGAATACTGAGGAAGATCAGGTAAGAGAAAACACTGGCAAAATGGTCATCTATACATATAAAAAAATACAGAGTTCCTGAGCAAATGTACAAACAGAAAGGGCAATTAGGGGAACTAACAGGCTAGATTAAATACCTGCAAAATAAATTTTTCAAGAAAAATCTGATCCTGGCATTCACCATCCAGTCACCATCCATTGTCAGATGACAACCCCAAACACCCAGTTCCTTGGGGCAGCTCTTGGGAGGGCACCTGCTCCCTCAGCTCTCCCACTGCTTCCCCAGCAGCTGAGTTAAAGTGTTCCCCAGCCTCCGTGAGGACAAAATAAAAATACTGCTCTACAGCAATACTCACCATTTACCTAATTCCCCCTCTCCTGGGAGCAGGGCACTGCCAGGAAAACATTTCAGGCTGCAGAAGCTCTGCAGAGGTCCCTTGCTTCAGGTCATACTATCAAGACCACCCTGAGAGACATGGATGCAAATTTCAGAACCATTTCAGTGATTTTTGAACCTCAATTTTAAGATGCAGGGAGTCTGAGTCTTACAGAAAGTAGGTCATCTTTCCTAAATGCAGTAAGTAATTTCTGAAACAGCCTCACGTGCTCAAGAGACTTGGTCACACCCTGAAACCTGAACCTATTCCCTGCTCCATTAAGTGTGCAGGCACCAAGGCTCCTGCATGTCCACCATGTCAGCCTTAGAGGGGCTTTGTCCTCCCCAGTGCTGAGGGAAGGAGCTGAAACCACTGAAAACTTCAACTTTTGCTGTAAATACAGCAACCACGGGCTGAGCTGCCAGGGGTTTGGCAGGGCTTTCCATGGCCCCAGCAAACCACACACAAGTGTCCCTTCCAACTGGCTCACAGCAAGTCTTCCTGATGGGGCAGCAAAACCAGCAAGTGGGGAGATGTTGGGGGGCAGGCTGTGCCCAGGACATCTGGGTTCAGTCCCCTGTGCCCGTGCCTGCTTTGCTGTGGTGGCAGCACAAACAGCCTGAGTGAGGCCACCAGCCTGGCCAGTGCACTGAGGGAGCAAGGGCAAGATCTTGTTCAAAATAATACCTCTGGGTTTGCTCTGAGAGGTGATGAAGCCCTTAACATTGGCAGAGACAGCAGGAAGCCCATGTTTTTGTGTTTGCTTTATAAATCATGAATACACCTAATTTTGATGTGATGGGCTAATGTAAATCTTGTGCTCTGGTCACTTGCTGTGCTGCAGTTACCTCCAGGTGAGCATGAAGCATCATTGAGAAAGCACTTTCCAAAACTGTAATGCCCTAGGCAAAAGTGAGAGAGACCTTAAGTAGTTTGGACTCTACATTATCTCCTCCTGTCTTCCATAATCAAAGTCTGATCTTTTCAAATGTATTTTTTCACCAGTTATTGGTTTAAGTTTGTAGATTTACATGCTTCTTGACTTCAGCTAGTGGTGCCTGCTTCTAATTTAGTTTGTGATATTGGTGTAAAAACTGTAGAATTGGATCAGGGAAGTGATTTTAATGTCTTTACTGTTGTAAAGGGATCACAGGCTTCTGCAATATTCAGAATTATCCTTATTAGCAGTGGTTTTATCGGCTTCCATTTCTGAGTCATTTTCTTAAGACACCATAAGTGGCCTAATTCTTTGAAAGCCTGAGCATCATGTTTCTGCACCTTCATCTTGAGTTGGAAAATTCAATAATGAAGCATCCTAGAGAACTACTTGCTTTTAAAAAACTTATCCTCAAATTCTCAAACTACTGAAGGGAGCCTCCACAAATTAAATAGCCGAAATTGAAAAGCAATCATTAGGTTTGCAGAACTCTGATGACCACAGAAATAGTCCAGTTGATCTGAGAATAAATGACAGAAGAAAGAAGAAACACCAAAGGAAGGAATTTCCTCACCTTAAAGTCATTGAGGAAGAACTGGAGGGGCAGGGAGCATGTGGCATTACCCCACACTCACTCAGCAGCTCAGGAGGAATGAAAAAAGAACTGGTTAGGTGGGAAAACACACAGGATTCAACAGAGTGGCTCTTTGATAACAGCATCTCCAAACTGTGCTGCTTTCTTTCCACAGCCATCATGACAGCCTCACTGCTCACCCAGCGCCAGCAGCTGCTCCATGCTCTTCACAGGAGCCTGTTTCCTTCCAGGGGTCACATCCCAGGATTTGAGCTAGCTAGTGCTGGACAGAGGACAGTTTAGCTTTTTCAGTCATTCATTACCAGAAGAGAGTCATGGTGGTTAAGAGAAGTGTGCCCAACCTGTCTGCCTCCCTGCCTATCCAGGGCTGTAGACTTTAACCCAGCACCCTTCTGCTGAGCTTCTCCACTATGCCTGGCTTAAGTCCATTTCCCACATCGGTACCTTCTCTCGAAGTGAACACCCTCAGACACACAAAAATGTCCTTTTCCTACCTGAAGTCTGTCCCAGTCGTTAGCCTTTCACTGTTAAAAGTGTTCATCTTATTCCTGCCTTGCATGTTTCTGGTTTGAATTTCCCTGCATCACTGTAACATATAGCTAATCCCACTCAAATAATTAGCAAGATTATTAACTCAAGCAAAAGTGAAATCAAGTGTTACCAAATTATGCCTACAGCTCCTGTATCAAGCTCTGCAATGGTGAGTCATCCCTCTTTGGTCCTTCCCATCTGGCAGCTCTTTTAACACCTGAGGGTTTCGTCAGCTTTTCTTGCAGCCAAGTTTCCTTTTGGGTACCCCCCACTCTTGAGACACGGCCCCTGTAGTGCAACTCCCAAGTGTGTCACTTAGGTTACATTTGGCTGCATTAGGGCCAATGTGAATCATCCAAGAAGCCCCAGATTACTCAGATTGTCTGAATGAATCTCCAGTCCTGTAACCCTTTTATCATGTGCCCCTGCCAGCTCTCATTGCCAATGTGCTTTCAGAGCAATGATGAAAATACTGAAGAGTTTTTGGCTTTCAACTTGTCATTTCCACAAACATTTTACAAGCAATATTCCTATTTCAGCAAGGCTTCCTCCACAGGTATCTGTCTTTTGAGATCTGATGTCTAACCAGTCCAAATCCCATTGCAATGCTTTGTTGGTCTTCTTTTGGGCTGGAGACGTGTGTTAATCAAAAAAGCATGCAGTGCAAATCAGAGTTCAAACTCTCCCACACAGCCCCCTTTTTCAACCTTGCAATCCCATCAGATGCCCAAACTAAAATCCTCTTCTATAAAGCCACACATATTTGCCTTAGCTGCACTCTGCACTTTGTTAAACCCTTAACAGTTTAAATTCATTTTTCCTGGGTTAAAGGTTAGGTTAGATCAGCCCTTTCACCTGCCTTCCCACTTTTTAAGGTCAGCATGTAGACGAGAAACAGGGAGAACATCTCCCCACTCCAGTACTGAATGAAAGACTGAAATTGAAGATTTAAAGTAACTGCATCTGCTGGGATGGGCTTGCTTTTAGTGCTGGCTATCTAACATGATCCCAAGCAACTCCAGAGGCCATTGCCTCTGAGGGAACCACCCTGCTCTGAAAAATAAACTAAGTGAATTACAGGAACTAGCTGGGCGTAGGACCAGCAACTGGGCCCCATCTCTGGTTAATGTATTACCCATAACTCTAAGTTTTGGGTGGTGTACCATCTAAACTGTGGGTAGAGGTGTCCATGGCTGTCTAATGATTGTGTGAGAGCTGCTTGGCCAGGCTGGTTAAGTTTTACCCAGGGCTCTATCTCCTGGTTTCCACCCAGTCCTGGTTATTTCCATTAATCTCTTTCTTTTGCGTGTTAAAAGTGCCACCATAGCTACAACATTTTATTTGGAGGTGCCTGAGGTCATCCCTGTGTTCTTGCTGAGAATCACCACCTGGTAAGAAGCAGGTGGGTGTAGTTGCAAATGCAAAAAAGCAAGGGCATTTATATTTGGGTGGGGTGATGGCAGCTCAGATCTAAGTGTGAAAAAGGGATATACACTTGTAGGGTTTCAGAGGGGTTCCCACAAAGCCTGCAGCTTCCCAGGGCCAGCTGATTCATCAGGCCATTCAGTGTGCACTGAAAACATGCTTTACCAGCATGAGAAAAATATGTAAACATCACACAAAAATGCTGACTAAGGTGTGAAAATCTTTCTGAGGCTGAAATACTTTTATAAGCACATTGTGCAAATCTGAAGCGTGACCCTCTAGCAGAGGTCTGGATTTGGTTGGGTTTTTCCACTTCTTTTAATTTGGGGGTAGGAGAGGCATCACAGGGAGGCAAACTGCTTGTAGATCTCCCTCTTCTTGTCAGTAAAGCTTGTAACATGGCACTTGGCTGAAGTGCCAGGGGTGACACCTGGAAATATCAGATGCATAAGCAGGATTTGCTCTTGTGTCACCCAGCCTGATGCCAGTGTTGTTTGAAGACTGAAATGCAACTTCTGTTCCTTAGAGGAGTTTGCAGACCTCTCACAATTTCACTTCCCTGTGTATTACATGGAGTGCACATGGTGGTTGAGAGTAGCTGGGTTGAGAAACAGGGGTCTTGGTCTTGCAGACTATGGTCTTTGAGATAGCCATAAACATGATGAAGAGCAGAAGTATTTGTAAAGAGTGGGGTATAAAATTGATGGGGAAATCCAGAGAGGGAGAAAAGTGGTTGAGCAGTTCCATGAGAAGCAGAAGTGAATCTACTATTTCTTGTAGTCAGCAAGGGAAAATATCTGGTGGAGAAACCTCAAAGCCTTGCAGTTCTCCTGTGTCTTCTACACTCTTCTCTCTGTCCCTTAGGCGGACATTTACTGTAAGCATAAAAGAGAAAATTGGGTTGAAGCTGATGGTGAGAAACCTGCAGCATGTGCTGCAGTGGACTTTGAGAGGCTGACAGAGAATACCTGGCAGGAAAGGATGGAGGATGGTCAGATCTAAATTTCTCTCTTTAAGGTGCAAGATAATTTCAATACATTATCCCTATCTGGCATAGGCTGGGTTTAGGGACCCCGTTGGAATTTGCAGCCTGCCTACTGAGTATCATCAGTGTGAACTGAGCAAAGTGGTATCAGAGGAGCTAAATACTCAAACAGTACTGGTGGGATTGCCTTTGCAGGATGAGTGATGGTGAAAGGATATGAGTGTGTGACTGCTTTTATATGAAATCCAGGAGCTAGGGAGTGAACAAGCCACAGACTGCCAGCAGATTCAAAGGCCAATGTCATTCTTGTGAGTGCAGTCCTTGCTGGGCCCTGGACATGCTATACAGACTCTTACCCTTCCCATTGTTGTAGGTACCACAGTCCTCACAAGCACCCATCCAAGAGTAAAGGAAATAATTTGCTACTGTAGAAATAAATGATCCTCATCAGTGAGCTGGAGGAGATTACTTGACTGAAAAGGTATTTCAGGAAATATCCCAGCACAAGCAATGTGTCTCTTTGCTTCACTAAGGGCCAGGAGCTTCTTCTGCACATCAGTGTAAATGCTCTCCAGTGAAGAAGGTGGCCATTCCCATGCCCAGCTTTCTCTCCAGGCAGTGCCAGTGCAGAAGTCTGCCAGACCTGAGGGCTAACCCCTGGTGAGAACTGCATTTCCTTATATGTGTGATATCATCTGTGTCCAACAGACACAAAGGGAAACTCTCCATAGGGACAAGCTGCCTTTCCAGATATGAATTAAGGGAGCAAGCATGTTATAAACCAGCATAGCTAGAGGTTCTTAGGGAGCAGAGTAAAGCAATGTGTGTTCCCTCTCTCCAGAGCAGGGTTTTCCTACAGCACAGTCAAGGCAAGCATCACTGAACAGCCCTCTCTGGATGATGGCACAAATAGCAAAGGTGTTAAGGGGATATGAGCAGGCTTCAATCAGTTTTTTCCTCTTTGTCTGATGAGATTTCTGGCTGTCACACCAGGAATGACATGCCTGAAACAGGAGCTGACATGGCAGAGAACCAGCTGGGACACTTTGCAGAAATGGCATGACCTCTATCCGGCATTGCCACAGATTCTCAAGGATAGGACAGGACTTCTGGAGGTCTCTTGTCCAAACCTTTGCACAGAGCAGGGCTAGCTGAACTTCAGGTATCTCCAGTGATTAGATCCCACAACCTCCCTGGAGCCCTGTCCTGGTGTTTGAGCACCTCATGGCAAAAATTTGTTTCCAGTATATCAAGTAGTAATTTCCCATGGCTATTGCTATGTATTCCCCTGAGGAAAGTCGTCTGCTTCACTTTACACCTTCTCCCTACATCCCTCTTGAGATGTCTCTTGTTGAGGCTGACCAAACCCAGTGTCTTCTCACAGACCAGGTGCCCCTGCCCCAGTCAGTCACTTTTGCAGCCCTCAGCTACCGCTGCATCAGTGAAGAACCAGCTGTGGAGCACAGGAGGCCACAGAGCAAGGCGGAGGCTCTGGCGCTGCACAGATGGGTGTGGTAACAGTGGCAAAGGAGCTGGGGGGGCTGACAGAGTGACACATATTCGGCACGGGAGACTCGGTGTACCCTGGCACTTCTGCTGCACACATTTAGTCTCAGAAAGGAAGAAAGAAATCAGGATGGGAAGGCAGAAAATGATGGGTTATTGAGATTATGTATGGTTTCTCCTGCTCGTATCTGTATCACTCAGCAGGGCAGATAAAGAGATGGCAACTCTTTATTTATCCCAGCAGTAAAATGTAGGGATCTTGTTTGCAATTGCTGTCAGCTCCTGCCCCGGCGCCTAAGCTGTTCCCATTTGTATCCCTTTAACTCTGCTGGTGTCAGATACCTCGTCTCCAGAGGCTGGACAATTGAACTGGGCCCACAGGCAGGGGCTGGACACCCTCTGAAGGCAGACTCAGCTCCCAGTTCAAGTGGACAGATACTGCAAGAGCTGCTCTGCCCAGGGGCTGCCTGCCTGCTGCAAACAGCTTTCCCCATACTGTGACCATGCCCTAGAGCTACCAGCGCTGAGACAGCCCTTTCTAGCCCACTTTTCCTGTGCAAACCACAAAGATGTTTTCTAGAGTCTATGGGCACTTCTCTTTAGGGTTTGAACATTCAGAATAACAAGATATTTTTTAATGGAGAGCTTGCCTTTCCAACTAGCACAAAAATCTTTAAAATATTGCTACAAAATAAGAGGCCAGAACTTCACAGCCAACACCACTAACGATGCCCTGACAATGAGGCATGAGAAGAAAATGTTCATATGGTCACAGTAACAACTCATGGGGAAGATTGTTGTAGTTACCATCATGTCATCGAAAACTGTCTCACACCTGAGGACATCTTTATTTCATGTTTCATCTTGCAAGGCTTATTTTAAACAGAAAGTACAAAAACTATTGCTGTTGGTGAAATGTAGACCTGCAGGCTGGGATTCCAATTGCTTAGCTACAAGTGTCAGGAGTCAGAGTAGTTATACACCATACACCTACCACTGAGCAGTGTGTCCATGCTCACCTTCTGTTTGGGAAAAGCAGTTTCATTGGTGTGCTCAGCAGTCTGGAAAGCTGTCTTGTCTTAAAGCAGGTTTGGCCTGACCTGCATTGGATGAGATTCCCCTAAGAAGATGGTGTCACTGTGGCCAAGGGGTAGTTATTAGTCACAGTTTTGTTATCACTGACCTTTTCTTTCAGTCTCAGCTTTAACAGGCTGTTTTGGCCGTGTTATCATCTCCCTGGACCACAGCATAAGCATATCACACTCACTTTCTTTCATCTCCTTCAGTGAGAGCAAGTAATGGATATTTACAAGCTCTTTGCCCAACCAGGGAGCAGACTGAATACAGCAACATCTGCACTCCTGTAGGATTTTAGATTCCTTGCAAATGGAAATCTTTGCAGAGACTTGAACACCACATCCCAAAGGAGAGCAGATGAGCTGACAGGTGCTCTGAGTTTTTAGATGTGCAGACCAGTGAGCCCAGAGGTCACACACTTGCACCCTTTACTGTCTTTGGATTCAGCCAAGGTGAATTCCTGGCTCCAGCCTCACAGCCAAAGCCAGAGAAGTCATGAGATGCTTTGTTGCTTGAGGAAAAGGGTCACAATGATTTTTAGAAAAGCCTCATCAAAGATATGTTTGCTGCCAGCAATGTCCCAGTGCAGACTTGCTCCTCCCTTATCAGCAAGCATCAGCTCAGGCCTGGCCAAACTGGGTGTCTTGCCACCCTTCCAGCCCAGGGTTAGCAAGAAGGGGAGATGGGGCTGTTGTGGTGTTGACAGGCACCAAATCTGCTTAGCAGCCAGTTGTCAAGTATCGTTTCCTGCCCACAGACTGCCAGAGTGCCTGCTCTGCTCGCGGTGCTGCCATGCACCACACACACAGCTCAGCCAGATCTCAGCTGGCTGCTGCTCCTGCTGCACTTCAATATGCAGGGCCTTTTGGGACAGCCCTTGAAATTATAATTGATTTTTTTCTTATCCTAAAGAGTTAATTTTCAGTGAGGTACTCGTAACAGCAGTCTGGGCTTTTCTCAACGTTAACAACCATCACCTCCACAGTAATACAACCCTCACTAAAATAAATAGCAGCAAAATCCCAAAGCATGCTTGGTGCAGTCCCTCAGAATTTTACCAGAGCACATGTAAGATCACTCTAATGTTATTTTCTTTGCTCTCTCCATTTTGCCTCTAGCCAGCAAATTCAGCATGACGGAAGCATACGCAGAAACCACACCTGAATACGCTTACGATGAAGATGCTTTCTCCTGCAATAAAACCGACATCCAAGAGTTTGGGAAAATATTCCTGCCGATATTTTACGTTGTGGTGTTTGCTCTTGGCCTCACAGGGAATCTAATGGTGGTTTTTGCCATTGTGCAAGGCAATAAAAAAAGCATCACTGACATCTATCTCCTGAACTTGGCTGTCTCTGACCTCCTCTTTGTGATCTCCCTGCCGTTCTGGGCAGCCAGCACGGTCCGTGGATGGCCCCTTGGCACCACTGCGTGTACAGCTGTGTCCTCCCTGTACTACATCGGTTTCTTTGGGGGCATGTTCTTTATCACTGTTATCAGTGTCGACAGGTACCTGGCCATAGTGCGGGCAACTTATTCCCTGAAGTCCAGAACCATTAGACATGGCTTGTTTGTAACCTGTGGAGTGTGGGCAACTGCGGTTTTGGTGTCAGTGCCACATTTTGTGTTCTCCCAGCTCGTAGAAAATGACTGCACTGCTGTCTTACCAGAGAAGCTGGAGAACATCTGGCCAGTGTTCTGCAATATGGAGCTGAACACCATCGGCTTTTTCATCCCAGTCTGTATCATATTCTATTGCTACTGTGGGATCATCAAAACCCTGCTGTCCTGCAAAAATCAGAAAAAAGCACGAGCCGTAAAATTGGTCTTGGTTGTGGTGGTGGTGTTTTTTCTGTTTTGGTCCCCCTACAACATAATGATTTTTCTCGAGACTTTAAATCACTTTGATTTATTCACAAATTGCAACCAAATTAAGTCATTGGACTATGCAATGCACCTGACTGAAACCATTGCATTCAGTCACTGTTGTCTCAATCCTCTTATCTATGCCTTTGCTGGGGAAAAATTCAGGAAATACCTTTATCGTGTCTGCTTGAAGTACTGTCCATGCCTGTGCTTCTGTGAGCCCTGCAGTCACTACCAGAGCACTCACTCAGTTAGTTATGCAGAAAGTGTGGTGAACAGCAACATAACCCTGAACACCAGCGACCAGGACGGCTCTGTCTTTGTCTAAAAGGCTCTGGGAAGGAGAAAGGTGTCAATATGTGTCTCCTGCAGGAATAGCAGCCACTGAGGGGTTGCCATTACCCATGTGAAGAGCCTTGATGGCTGCACTGAATTACTGACATGCCTCTTGTTAAGCATTAAATATTCTAAAACAGTAAAGACTTTAAAAACAAAAGCAGTACAATATATCAGTGTGGAACATGGAATGGAAGAGCAAGGAAGAGGGAAAGGAGAAACAAAGGGAGAGCTCTGTGCCTAGAAAAGGAGATGGACAAGAATTTAAGGATAGGGAAGCTTTTGAACAGTTCCACCAGTGCAACTTGTGCATGTATCAGTGTATGTGCATGTGATACTGATGTACATAGACCTAAACTAATTTTTTAAGGGAAGAGAATTCTCTTTAACAAATGGTGACTGACTTTTAGGAAAGAGGAATATTTTTGATAGTAAAGGAGTGCATTTTTGATGCTATATATCCATAAGGAAGTGATTTTGTGGTTATTGATTGCAACAAATGTTTTTACTGTGCTTTCATACATAATAAAATCCCACTGTTTTAAAAAAAAAAGGAGTTATTTGTGAACACATGTTTAGTGTCACCAGTGCACTCTGTGTTTCTAGCATGCAATAATCAGAGCAAGGATCTCTAATCCATCCTTTAGGATTAGAGATATGCCAGTGGCTGTATCTCCCAATTTCCATGGGCTGGGCCTCAGCCAAATGCCAGAGCTCCATGGAGCCCTTCACTCAGCCCACTCCCAAGGGCTCTGACCAGGGGGCATCAGAACACTCTGGAACAAGGGGAACTAGAAGCAGGAGTATCATTGTGCTTGGTCCAAATATAGCACAATCAAGCAGAGCATGGCAAGCCCATGCCTCACACCCTGCTTGCTCCAGGCTGTAAACACCAACTGTGTCTACTCTGTCGCAGAAAATGGCTTTGGGGACAAAATAACCACTTGCCCATGCTGCTTACCACATCCTTCCTCAAGCTTTGAGGCCTCTCCCAGCACAGCTGATTTCCCCAGGGAAAGCTGCAGCTGTACACAGACTTAATGCATCCCAGAGGACACATTTCCCATGTGCACTCCACAGCCTCCAAATATCCTTTTGTTCATGCAGTAACAATACAAAATGTCCATCAGGCAACTGAGTCCTTTACCTGGGCATCATCATCTGCTGCAAAGGCAAAGGAGAATTTGTTGGCACTGGGGACTAGAGGTAGGTGAGTAGAAAAAGGATTGTTGCTAATAATGAAGCTGAGATCACCTTACAAGGAAAAAATCAAGGACCAATCTTACAAAACAAGTTCATGACAGTGGAACCCTATTTCTATACACTGATGGAACTGGTAATATGTCAAATCTGAAGAAACACTCTCACTTTTGAACTAACACAAAAAAATTGTTTCAGAGTGTCTGGGGGATGAGTAGAGCCTTTCCTTGTGGACCTTAATACCATCTTGTTTCTAAGAAAGTGTGGAGGAGAGTGCGTCCATTGAAGCAATTTTCCAGTGGCAATAATTACACAAATATTCCATTTTTTGCTGCTGAACATTCATCACACTCTGCAGTTAAAAAACCCAACCAAACCACCTTTTCATAAAACTCTTTGTATTTGGTGGAAATATATGCTCAATTTTGTAATTTTCAGCTATAAGTGGACTTCCAGACTTGCTGTCTAAGATTAAGTGCAATATGAGTGTCACCTGAAATTAAATTATTTTTCACAATTCTGTCTGCCTAATAAAGTGACATAAGGCAATTTTGTTTGTTCCTACTGCCAAGAAAGTGGTATTTTAAGAAATGGTATTTTTACTTTTTTTTTTTTTTAAGAAATGCCAAGATGTGCAGAAAGAAAGAGGAAGGCTCTGAGACTAAACAAGAAGTTATCTGCATGAAGTCAGCCTGAAGACAGTGGATTGCCAAACTGAGCAATGCAATCACACTTGGTTTGTTTAACTTCCCTTTGATTTTCCAGACACTGGTGAGTGGGAAGAGTAAAAGGCATCTTTAAATATGATCCATGTGCTGTCTTCAGGATGAAAGATGGAAACCCAGAGCTTTATGCCAGCTCTCTAGGAAAGGAGAGTGTTTTGCTGCTTTGACCCAGTGGTTCCCCAGCAATCCTACCCAGCACCAGCACAATGCATCCCACTCCTTCCAGATGCATCCCTCTGGCAGGGCAGACTTGCTACTGTGAGTCAGACTGCCTTGACGGCCCTGGGTCCTCTGCAAGCTGCAAAAATCCTCCACTTCCAAGTGAAGGGCCCCTCCTGAAAACCTGCACACTGTGCAATGGAATACTTCCAAGAATTGCCAGCATAACATTGCCAAGTTTTATGCCATGTATTTGCAAGTTATTATGTTTGCCGCTTATTTTCATGCTTTTATTGCTCAATATTTGAGCATTTCTATGAGATTAAAAACTTCAGAGGGTTTCTAGGCATTGGGCTCTGCAACAAACTGCTAGTTTAGGCAGGTTCCTTCTCATAGGAGCAGTGGTAAATCTTTGCAAACCCAAGTGCAAACCAAAATCACCATTTTCATTTTTTTGTATCACCAGGAAGAGTATTCTTGTAACTGTTCCTTAAAAAACTTAGGCCTCCATGGGACATACCTGTGCTCTGAGAGTAGCAAGTAGCAAACTTTAGGAGGTCTGGGTTCAGCTGCAAGCTGAGACAGGCATTGCTGCCCTTTGCTGCACTGCACCATTCAAGCCTGACTGAGAGCCCATTGATGTCTCTTTAAGAACTGGACTTTCAGTTAATTGTAGCCTTTGTTTAAAGATACAACTTCCCTTTCAAAACCTCTGCAGCAGGAGGGTGGTGTTTTCTAACTGCCTGGTTAGTTTGCAACCTGCAAAGCTTTTCTATGTACAGCACTAATGACACATTTATCCTTGTACTGGATCAACACATCCCTGAGAACCAGCAACATCCAGTTCCTACCCACTTCTCATAAGAAAGTAAACCAGTCTCTCAGTATGGGATAAAACCTTTGCATCTGCCATAAATTAAGGACAGACTCTTGCTTACTTAGCAAGTCACAATTTACACGTGGAAATGCACACACACACTTGTATCTATCCATTGAATAGTATTTAGTTGTGCAAAAAGCAGGTGAGGAAATCTCTGGGTTTGGGGTGTGGGTGGGTGTTGGGCTTTGGGGTTTGAGGGGTGATGAGCTATTTTTGCATCTTAATTTTTCATCATTATCAACTTTCTTTCCTGTTTGAGAATCACACTGACACTTATCATAAATCTTTTCCCAGCTGGGTTAAGTTTGAGGAACTAAAAAACCCTGAATCTGAATTTCTTTGGCAGGTTCATGACTATATTTCATGTTCTACTTAAAACCAGAATGAACAATGTCTTGTCTATATTTAGCCAAACTGCTTGCAGTGAGATACATGGGCATCACTATTTTTGTAGGTGCCACTGTGAATCCTTCTCAATCAAATATTACAACACAGTTCCAAACTAATAGGACTTACATTTTTTTAAAACCGCTCTGTATTCTTGGGTTTTTTAACAAAAAACTTGCACAAAAATCTTAGTTGTGTGTCCAGTCAAAGCATCACATTGACCTAGGAAATTGCTCAGCAGTGCAAGCTGTCATTTTCAACACTGGCATCAGAAGGAGCAAGTGACTACCCACATATTTCCTTTGGATTTGAAGTCCTGACCAAGGGTAGTCTGAAGTTTTAATGATATTCTTCACAGAGAAACTATTAATGAATTAATGGGTTATATGGGTTAAGTTCTGTCATTTCCATTTTGTCTCTATAACCTTTGTGAGGTGCCTTACTGAGATCTTGTGGGTGACACAAGGCCCTTGTCTCAGCAGGACAATGAGGGAACAAGTCTGATCCATGCAAATCCCAAGTCCTGCTATCACTAAAAAAAAAAAAGATAATTTTTTAAGAAAATCTGAAGTTGCACAATCTCTACCCACTGTTGCTTTTTCAGGTCCTAGCTGGTAAAGTCTTTCCTCTGTACTTGCCCAAACATGATGCAGTGCTTTGCCAAAGGCCATTGACACACCACTTCTAAAATAGTCACTGAATTAAATATTTTCTGTATTAAGAACATACCTAGTCCTGCTCAAAATTTTACTGTTTGCAATTAATTTTCTTGATTTTGTAGGACATCTGAAATTCTAATGAAAACCTGTGTCATCCAGGGGTATTATTTTGAAATTCAAGTTCAGTAATGAAAGCAAAAATTGAGAACAATTTCTAACTATTAAAGATTGGTTTCTTACTCTTACCACACACATACAGTTTCTGTTGAAGTTGGCAATAATTCTGCTGCCACTGTTAAGCAGAACTTCCTAATTTAGTTGGTAGCCACTGTAAGAGCTTTTTTTTCACCATACACACCCAAACATCAAGATGTGTGTTTTACAAGGCCAGTGTTAGTTAACCCATTTTTTCAATATGGAAAAAAAAAATCCACCAACTGTTCCTATCTGATTTTGCTTGTTACACTAATATTCAACAAAAAATGTTAATATATTGCATTCCTCTGCCTGTAAAATAACTCCCATCTGCCATGAGGAAAATGGTTTGCTTTTGAAGAACAGTTTGCATTTACCACATTTCCAACCACAGTATTTCAATCAGCAGGAAGGAGCATATGAAGTTTATATTACAGAAAGCAGAGGTTAATGGATCGGATAGGGAATTGCAAGCAAGGACTCTGTCACTGCTGTTTCACTATTCAGGCAAATTGTCCCTTTCCAACTGCAGCTGTCCCTGGAACAGTCTGTTTGCCATCCCCCTCGTATTTAAGTCTCTGATAAGCTGCATTTGTCGGTGTTCCATATCCAGCTGCAGCACCACAGTCCCACACCACACAGCTCCAGTATGCCAGGGTAACGCCGGCAACCGAGAAGCTGCATCTCTCCCATGACGAGTTCGCGTTTGGCCCATAAATTTGCTACATTAAAATTAAATCCAGGGGCAAAGAAATGTCAGCAGAGGTTGCAGTGCCCGCATACACCGGCAGGGCACGTTGGAGGAGCCCGGCAAAGGGAGCCGAGCGGCGAAGGCCGCACGCAGCCCTGACAGGAGAGTTCCCCCTGGTGTCAGACGCGGCACCAGCGCTGCTCTTCCCGCTCAGCGCCTCCGCAGGGGCCGGCTCCTCACAGGGAAGGGCTGCTTGGAGCGCTGAGCTGCAGCTTCAGGTATTTTCCCAGTCTCCAAGCAGGTAGGAGGGAGCCAGAAGGAAGTTACATGTCTGAGAGGCACCTGGAGCAGGCTGCTGAACCGCCTTCATCCACGGCCCTTTGCCACCCCCTTTGCCCCAGGCAAATTTATTGCTACAGCAACTTTGGCTGTAGCTGGAGCACAAGGCAAAGGGGAGAGCATTTCCCACTGGAAGGGCCTCGAACAGTGGTGCTAATGGCCTGTAACCAGCCAGGGATGGGGAACTGGGCAAGAGTGCACAGGAATTGCTTTTTCAGCACTTCCTAGGGACATCATGCCAGGCCTTCTGGTACAGATGAGAGGCCTTCAGCTCACATCTTCTTTGTCCTGGAAGGAAGGTGTCTGAGGAGGCTCAAAGTTGGGTTTGCTTGTTTTGTGAATGGCAGTATTAGAGCTGACTAAAATTTATCAGGTCATAATAACCCAGTGGCTTCAGAGCCCCTCTGCAGTGAGTCTCTACTTTATTGTAGTCCCTCTTCCCCTTGGACTCCTGTCTTAGAAAGTAGGTATCCTCATACTGTGATCAGCTCTTTGTTTTGTTTTGTTTTGTTTTGTTTTGTTTTGTTTTGTTTTGGTTTGGTTTGGTTTGGTTTGGTTTGGTTTGGTTTGGTTTTCCCCGAGGGAGGCCTCATTTGAATCATTAAGGCTCACCCTCACTTGTTCAGTTCCTTTTTCTTGGTCTCGTTGCTGAGCCTTCTCTCCAGATCCTCCTGGTGGTTCAGGTTTCAGGAGGCTACAGTGAAGGCATGGACAAAATACAAGTTATCATAAAAACAACACAGAATGCCCAGGCCAGGCTTTACAAAGTCAGTCAGGAGGTGCAACTGTGGACAGTGGCATACATCTTTTTGCACAAGGCTAACATCACCTGGAGCCAAATATTTCCAGAGTCACCACACTCTCTCACTATCCCTGTAATCACCCTTGCTCACACAGGACCCTCTGTCCTGAGTTCACTCCATCATTCTTTCTGCCCATCTTTACTGTCAGTGATTTCTCTGCATTTCCACCAGAAGGTGGCATTATTAAACTCCATTAGACCTGAAAGTCACTCATGGTTAAAGCAGGGCACCCCAGTCCAGCAAAAGTGGAGTCACTGATGAGCAAGTACAGCGTAAAAATATGTTTAGGAAAGTAAGAAAAAATTAGTCACTACATTGTGCTGATGGAAGAAACATCAGTTTCTCTGAGGTTTTATTTGTTTTCTTGGGGGCAAATGAAAGCCTGTGGATGTAAAATTAACTACAGGCACTTTCACCAACAATTCACAGAATGCATCAGAATATCCTGTGAATCACAAAGACAAAAGAGATGCTCCAATGAAAATTTTTTATTGTGCCTGTCACAGTTTTACTTTGGTGTCCTGAGTGGTTTCCTGCCACTAAAAGTGCACTGAATGTTATATAAGTTGGCTGTACAGATTGTCTTGAAGAGGCCTTGCAGTGAAACAGCTTTTCCGTGTGCTGGGTCTGAGCAAACATGGAAAGATTAGTAATTGGTAAAATCAAGTATCAGTTCTTTCACTCTTGATCCTCTGCAAATAGTTCAGGTTTTCTAACTAGCCTCCTTTATATTACAACTGCCATGGGAGGAACATGTCAGGAGAGGCTGTGAAGATGTAGATGTTTAGGATAAAGCCAGGCATTTAATAAGCTTTTAAAGGCTGCCAGCAACTGAAGTGTTTGAGACTTGGGGTCACCAAGTCAAAGCACACAGAACACAAAGCCTTTATGCCACATTGTCATCTTTCCTCTGTATCTAAACTCATCACCATAAACATCAAACAAAGTAGCCTGAGAACAATTCTGCTATTCACCACTGCTTTGTCTTTTTTTTTTTTTTTTTCTTCAGCAAGATCAGCCTTTAAAAGGACCTCATAGTGATGATCAGGTGATGGCTGGGACATTTAGGAAAAAAAATAATGAAGTCTCAGATATCAACTGCTCCTCAGAGTGGAAACAGCCCTAATTTCTTACCTACCTGTAGAAACAGCTTGGTAACATTCAACAGATCACTGAACACAACAAAGCTCCCTGCTGTGCCATTTCACATTTAAGAAGAATAAAACTAATCTTTTTTGCATTAGTGATTTTAAGTAAAAATCAGCATACAAAATTACTATTTCTGTCACGTTTGAGGCGAGAAGTTTCAGTTCTTTTTTTTAAATTCTGTCTATAGCAGCTTTGCAAACACAGCATGTGACATGAAAGCAAAATAGGCGGAGGAAAAGGATGACTGACATCATTCACAGAATCACCAGTGGATAGAAACAGTAGAATACACAGGGCTGATCCACTGAAAGAAAAAAAGATGAGGGGAATTGCAGCTTAGTGTTGAGCAAGGAAGAGATATTTTTGGCTTAAATAATTTCATTGTCAGCACAAACAGCTATCTTAGGTGATTCACTCATAATTTACTACAATCTTTTTGAATTCATAAATTCCCTTTGGCTGAGAAATTGTCTACACAGTGGCTGTCTCTGAAACTAGGAAATTATTCGCTTCCTTTTTTAAGTTCTCTCTCAGAATGCTGCAGTTTTAGTCATGTACAGGAAATTTGGAATACATTAAAAATTACAAAGAAAGGAACTGTACAATGAACTGGTAGAACAAGCACTTTGCTAACAAGCAAAGGTGGGAGCTACAGGTGTGCAAACTGCAATACAAATTCACCTGAATTGCAAAAGAAGAACCCCACAAGGCCAGACCATGCCTGAAGGAGCTGACCACCTGATGGAGAGGATGGCTTGATGAGAAAGGTAAATATTTGTCCATCTGTGACAGCCTGGATCCTGCACTGATCCACACAATCAATCCAAATACTGATTCTTGCAATAGCTGTCCCTTTTTATTTACTGTCATCTGCTTCTCTCCTGGGCCAGCCTCTTCCAAATGAGGACTTCTCTGAATCATTTGTCCCTGAGACCACACAGAACAGATTGTGCACTGGCATATCAGTGGTGAGTATCTCACAGCCTAGTTAGTGGGTTAGTAAATGTCTATCTCCAGTCCTTCCTTGGGCAAGACTCCTATGCCTCCTGTAAAATGGCAAATTAATCATAAGGCTTCCCCTAAAAGATGGGAATGACTGAAATAATCTTTTGCTGAGAAGCAAAGTTTTTTGGTAGGGTTGTTCTATATTTTGCTTTTATTAAGTTCCTTCATCTTGCATTTAAGGTGTCCCCCCACACACCATCCCATATAAAAAGTGGATCTCCTTCCAGTCAGACTAATCAGGTTTGGTCCACCCCTATGCACTTGTGATTTATTTGGTCAGTGCCACACATCCTGATACCATTTAGTAAAGAGGTAAATTTTCTTCTTTTCTTCTTCTCTTCCCCTGCAAAAGCATTACTTTTACAGCAACATCACTGAGAACTTTCCCCCTTTCCTCTTAATCTTGCTATCTCCTGCCATTCTCCTTTTTTTAGTCTCTGCCAGGTTCTCCAAGAAGCAGCTGAAAAAGACAGGCTGCCATGTGTTACAAGTCCCTTCCACTCTTCTTTCTCTCCAAGCATTGCAGGACCTGCACTCAAAACGCCTTTCCTCTATTTTCTGCATTGTCTCATTTGCTCAAAAATTTCTTCTTTTTTTTTTTTCTGTTTTCTCTGCAGTTTTCCTTGCAGTCTCTCCCAGGGACTCTGTTCATTGGTAAGCCATCAGAAGGTATTTCAGGATTGATGAAATTCAAAGAAGATACCTAGTTTGATAGAGCTGAAAATAATGAGTGGGACAAGATAAGCATGCAGATGCATGGTGGTTTATTGAAGAGAAAAAAAATTACAGCCAGAACTAAGAAAAATCAGTGCCCAAGAGAGCATTGTCAAGAGCAAGAGATGTTTTTTCCTGAAAAGCATGTACTTAAAGAAAGATTTTTCTGTCATTGTTATTGTGGCCAAAGAGCTGAACCTGTGGCCCTTGTGCAACAACACACCAAAGATGAGAATTATGAGGCCCTTACAGAGACAAAAGGACAGCAAGAGGAACAGCTGCTGGTTTCTGAGGTACAGCAGTGTTGTCTGCTTATCCGATGTCCACATCCTTTAAGGACTGATAGTAAACTGAAGAGAAAATATATGTGATCTGCATAGCAATAACCTGCACTGGAGGAACATCATCCCACAGATGCAGCTTGTGAAAGATGACTGACAAGGTTCTTCCCATACAATTGCTTTATTCTGGCAAAACCTGAAACCAGTAGACCCTGCATCTCATGCTGTCTTCACATGAAGTTTTTCAGCCAAACATAAGTTACTGGGCAGTGTAACAGTGTCAGAGGCATATGAGAGAGCAGTAAATAGCATAACTGAACAAAAGCTGTATCTGTGTCTGGAATAACACCAGAGAGCAAACAAGAAAACATACAATCTCTTGTGGACAGAGATATCTGGTTCTTCCTACTCTCACTACCACATTCTGTAGATTTCTTGTTTCTGCTTCTCATTGTGTCTTTTCAGTTTCTCCTGATCACAAGAAAGCAGTTTTCCCTGTTGAGAAATGGCTTATACTTCTGCTTGGCTGGCCTTTTTTGGGAAACAGAGGAGACCAGCACCTGCCAGCTGCCAGCACAGCTGTTCTGCCAGCAGGACTCACAACCATCCCAATGGACTAGCACATGTCCTCTGTGCTCTCTTCTCCCTTCTTAGGATCTCCCAAAAGACAAATAAGGCCCACCTTACTGTCAAGAAAAATTCATAGAAGCTGCTGACCTTCCTGCTGTGGCAGAAAGCTATGGTAAACATCAGCATCTTGCATGCTCTGCCCTTACACCACACGCACGTGTGCACATCCTACTTCTTATTCAGTATTTTGACCACTGTTACATTTTGTAATGGACAGTGGTAGGAGGCAGATTTGCTGTAAAACCTGTGACAGAAATCATCAAGCAAAAACGTAGTGTGAATTAACATGCCTTCATTTCTTTTTTTAGTAAGTAAGTAGGAGTTAGGCAGATCAAACAACAGTGATTGAAAGGAGCCTTCCCTACACTATATCTATACAGGTTTTTTTCTTCTACAATTAAATAATGCAACTTGCAAAATCAGTTATCTGTCAGAGGACTAGAAACATGCTTCTCACACACCCACCAAGTGCCTGCCTCCTCTCTGCTCACTACAGATAATTCTTTGATTTTTTTCTGAGATTGAGAAAAGAACAAAGTTTCAGTTGAATGAGAGCTGAGTGAAATCTATGCTTAGTGACTTCTATAATTAGTGACATCTATGCTTAATTACATCAGTTTTAAAGATTGTTGATGAGATGAAGCTGCTTTAACTTGGTAATCAATCTCCCAATTTTTTTCAAACATTCTGTGTTTAATTCTCTTTCTGACTTAAAGGTACTATCTCTGATGAGCACTGAGGAAAGAAGTGCTTGTGATAAAAACTAAGAGAGAAGAAGCTTCCGCTGAGAGACACGACTTTATAGTGACACCTACTTTTTACAGCTATTTTTGTATGGGTAGAGCACCTGATGAGCACCAAGCGGTTCTGCACCCTCAGAGCAAAGAAGCTTCTTCACATCATCTGAGAAGAGGAGAAAAGGTAAAATTCATAAAATGCAATTGTTCAAACATTTGTGTATCATGTACACTTATGATATGTGTGAATGTACTGCTTTTTCATTTACCTTGCAGAGCTGCTCAGGTAACTTTTTTAGGCAGTTTTAAGAATTCTTGCATCATCAGAAGTGGGTGTATTCTGTGAGCATATGTTTTTAAGTATTCAAATATATTATGCTGAAGCTAGATTAGATTCAGGTATGTCTAGTGCAGCTGCTGCAAAGCTGTCATTTCTACACCATTGGTGTCAAATGGCTTTGTCCTTGTGATGTGTAAATCAGATTAAATTCCTCTCTGTGTAGAATGGAACAGAACTGTAGGCTGGAAAGGTGCCATGCTTGGGACTACATACAGTAGGTCTCAGATTAATGGTAGTCTATTTTTGCTGTTATGGAGCAAAAAAGACACAGAGCAAAGGAAGTAAAGCAATGAAACTCACTTCTTTTCTGCTTTCCATTCATAAAATAGAGACAAAGGGGAAGAACATAGCTCAGACTTAGAGTTCTGGTATGTTAGGCTGAAAAAATGCCACTTGTGATGTGAATAACACACACAAGTAAGAACAGAACTCAGACTTGAATTTCTGATATGTTAGGCTAAAAGAATGATGCTGTGATGTGAATAACACACAAACTCATTAAGTCAGCACTATATTTGCTCTGTGTCCAACTTACATCACTTGAAACTCCATATCTACCTATTAGAAAGGAACATACATAGGCAGATGACAAATTCCTGTTATTGATTTTGCCACTGAAAATAGCACTTATTGAAAGCTCATGACAGCTTTCAGTAAATGTAATTTCATAAGAAAAGTCTGATGCATGTTTATCACTGTCTTATGCTGACACTTGCCTGATAGGAAAGGTGGGTGAGTGAAATTCTGAACTGCTATGAACAATAGCTTTGCTTTTTACTTTGCTCTACACAGGACTTAACCCTTTCTGATTTCACATGTGTGGCCCACGTCTTTCATTCCCATTTGCTTTCCTTTCATCCATTTGAACATCCCTTCGTGCTTGACATGCAAGTTGCACAGTGCTGTGAGGACTAAGCACATACATTCTAAAGACAGTACCTTGTTCAAGTGTGCATATGCATCCATCCCATAATGCTTACATGATGTCTGAGAACCTGCAGTGAGACGTGTGCTGAGCTGCGAGCCAGTCACTCATGATTTAGGTTTGCGGAGTAACCACACAGTTTTGATGGACTGAAAGTCACTGACATTTTTATATTTTCCCTTCTCAGAACTGGGGGAAAAAACATGAGTCCTTCAAGTACAGAGTCCTTTGAAGTTGAAATCTCAACCTTTTATGACTATTATGATAATTATAACGATGCTCCAAAACCATGCAGTAAGGAAAACGTCAGGAGGTTTGCAGCCTCCTTCCTACCTGTTCTCTATTCCCTGGTATTCCTGGTCGGGCTCGCTGGAAACATTCTGGTCATCGTGGTCCTCTTCAAATACAAGAGGCTGAAGAGCATGACTGATGTGTACCTGCTAAACCTCGCCATCTCAGATTTGCTCTTCGTTTTATCCCTGCCATTCTGGTCTTATTTCACAGTAGACCAATGGGTTTTTGGAACTCTCTGGTGTAAAATCATTTCGTGGATCTACCTGGTTGGGTTTTACAGTGGGATATTTTTTATTATGCTTATGAGCATAGACAGATACCTGGCAATTGTTCGTGCAGTGTTTTCCTTGAAAGCAAGGACTGCCTTCCATGGCTTGATTACTAGCCTTGTTGTATGGCTAGTAGCTCTTTTAGCCTCAGCTCCTGAGCTTGTATTTAGAGAGTCTTTTAATGAACATAATTATACTACCTGCAAGCCGAGATTTCCAGGCAATTTCACGACATGGAAGCTTTTTTCCACTTTGGAAATCAACATTCTAGGGCTCCTAATCCCTTTTATAATTATGATATTTTGCTACTCCATGATCATTAAAACATTGGTTCACTCTAGAAATGACAAGAAGAATAAGGCTCTGAAGATGATTTTTGTTGTCATGATCGTGTTTTTCTTTTTCTGGACCCCCTACAACATTGTTATTTTCTTACAACTGCTGGAATTCATGGGGGTCATTAAAGACTGTCACGTGAGCAAGAGTCTGGACTATGCTTTCCAGGTAACGGAAATCCTTGGCCTTTTTCACTGTTGCCTCAATCCAGTCATCTACTTCTTCATGGGGGAAAAGTTTAAGAAGTACCTGAAGATGCTCTTTAAGAACTGGCAGTTACCTGGGTATTTTTGCAAGTGGTGTGGAGTTCACATCACGTACCACACTGAATCCACCAGTTCGTTCCACACACAGTCCACGGGGGACCAGGACGCTCTGTAACGTGTTTCACACCAGCCACTGAACTCAGCAGCAAGCAAACTGACCACAGCAGGAACTTTGAAAAGCTAAGCCAAGGCAGATGCATTTAACAATAAGCTAGTGCCAGATAATTACTCATTTCAGCTTTAGTTGTGCCTCTAGATTTTCTGAGTATTATAACAGAAGGGGTCCCAAATGTGGAACATGGGAGATGGACATGTGAGGTTTCACTGCTGTGATTGCAAAGCACTGCTCAGCTCTGTGCAAAGCACAGTGGCTTCTTTTTCACCAGCATCAAGATGTTGGCCTGCATGGAGGGGCAGAGGTGAGATAGCAGCTTGTCATCAGCACATGCACTTGGAAAACATAATCATGTATTCAGGAAGGATGGTTATTACCACATTTTTTTATTCTCCAGTTGATCTGTGTAAGACTTGTTCACTTGTGACTCTTAGGTAGCTATTAGCAGTACCTGCTGCTGTTAAATGTTTCATTTCAGGGGGGGATGATATTCTGTCATTAAGAAAAAGGAAAAATATATTCTCTATGTGCACAAAGACACAAAGCAAAGCCATTACTTTGCATTGTATGTGCGTTTTCTCTCAGGTTGACATATATACCTATATGCAGGTGAATATATAGGCACTTTTAATCATTTTATCACTGTAATTCATGATAGCAATTATGTATTTTAATTAACAAAGAAAATGTTTTTAATATTTTTGAACAAAATTGTGTTTAAAAGAACTCATTTTCCAGCGTATGCAAATAAATTTGAAGCATCTTGGTTAAAAGTATATATTTTAAAGTGAATGTTCTTTGTTCCAAAAGTACTTAATCACAAGACTCAATTTTCATTCATTGGAGATATATCTGGCAAGACAAAAGAAGTAAAACCAGAAATTGTGTAGAAAGGGTCTGACATAACTTAGAAACCACACAAAGAATCCTTGCATTTGATAATAGCAAAATGCAAGCAGTGTGATACCCTAGTAGCCACTCACAAGATATTAATTAATCAGAGATCTGCAACAGGAAGGGAATTCACACAGTTGTGTTTATATTTTGGCACAAAAATAATTTGAGAAGAGGCAAAAAATCAGTAATGTGGTGGCAGGCAAATTAAAAGGTGAAAAATATGTATTAGAAGATATTTCTGGTGTGTCTTTTTGCTGGACAACAACCATTCAGATTGCTTACTATAAATCAGATGATTTATTTTCTTCCACTGTCAATAATAAAGTGCCTACTCAGCATTCAGCCAAGGCTGCAAAGAGCAAACACAGCATTAAAATGCATCAGGAAAGGGCTGAAGAAGAAATGTAAAAATATTGTAGTGCCATTGTACTCCTCACTCTAAATAAGTGACATAAGTGGAAGCTCATCTCCATGTGACCTCTCTCATGATACAAGACTGAAAATAAAATGCAGTGCATTTAAATCTCACACACACATGTATCCATCATAATTGATTTTGTGAATGCACTACCATTAGCAGTTTGCTGAGGATGACAAGCAAGGATCTGCATTAATGCAGATAATAGGAATAGCTGTGGAACATGTTACTTGCAGTAAGAAAGAGCCTTTATTTCCAAGAAAAACTTTAAATCCTTACTACTCAAAACCTTAGAAGCCTGAGTAGATCACTTGGGAAAAACTGATAGAAAGAATGGGTTTCCCCATTCTTGAAGATGAAGAATCCATCACCTATTTCAAAAAGCAAGACAAATTTCAAGTGTGAGGTGCTTCACTTTCTCACAGATGTCACTGAAGCCATCACAGTGTCCCAAGGTGGCATGGCACATCATCTTCACAGATGGTGATGCTGATAGCAGAGGCCACTGTGAACTGCTGAGCTATGCACTTGCCTGGTGCACAGACTAATCTGGAAGCCAGACAGTTTCCACTGCAGCTTCTTTTTTCTTGGTCCTGCTCTGTGATCCCTCTGGTCAGCAAGAATAAACAGGTCCTTGATTTCCAGATTAAGGGAAAGGCTGTCTGTGCTGGCAAAAATGATGGTCAACAAGGAACAAGCAAGCTGTAGGCTCTTGACAGCTGTGATGTAAGACACATCTAGGGCTAAGTAGGAAATGGCTTGCAGGTTGGTCCAGGCCTGGGTGTACTCTGTGGTGAAAGGAGGGGGTGAATCTGGCCATGTGTGGAATTAAGGGGGTGCCCCCAGTGACTGTGCATCAACACCACAAACAGAGCCACACAAAACTCAAATGTGCCTCACGTCACCGCTCGGCTCCGTGCCCCACAGCCTGTGCATGTTTGCCCTTGGTGCACAGGGCGCCTGGTGCAGCCAGAGCTCCTCCCAGGTCAATGTTGTCTTGTTCTTCTATGTGAAATAGCTTCTTCCAGTTCTCCAAGTAATATTCACAGCTGCTCAATGCATGTGCTGCAGAGAAACTGAGCTGAAAGTTGTGCTCTGAGCAGCTTTGCTGAGGTGGGTGCGAGGAGGAGCTCATATTAAATTGATGGGCTCTGGGATTCAGGTCCTGGAGCTGGAGCTCATTGAACCTGGGTGACCTTCCTTCTCTGTCACCTGAACAAAGCCCCCTCCCCCATGCACCAAGATTCAGTGGACAATGCCACTCCTCTTTTGAGATAGAGCTTTGAAATCCACTGATGAGAAAGGACGAGATAATAGTATTAGTACAGACAAAAATAAAGTAGGGATTTTCAAAATGTCAGTTGACAAAAGTTGTTATTTTAGCTGAACAAGAGTTTCCAGCAATGAAGAACGTATGCACAGACCCACTGGACGATGAAAGAGAATGGATAGACACTGATGAAGCAAAGCTGACTCATTCTTAAACCCACATTTTTGCATCAATGTTCCTCAGAAGGCCAGCTTGCATCCTCTCTTCATTTATTCTACGCAGCCATAGAAAGGTAGATGAAGCTAACTAGATGAAATACAAATAATGATGAAAAGATAACAACAAGTTGATTGGTTTTCACAGCATGCTTAAGCCATCACAGTCACTCCCTAAATAAAAAGCTGAATTACACATTTACCATGGAGGACAGCTTCACCTCTTTTAATCATGCATTGTGGTCAGCAGCCTGCTCCCAGTCAATCTGCTCCTCTCAGTCTGAGAGCCAGTAAAGAGTTGAAATTCTCCTTCCTAGACTGCAACTGCTTGTCACTGTCCAGCACCAGCTCTGCACACCTGCTCTGAAGGGGAGTACAGCTCCACAGGCACCACAGTGCTCCTCTGTTACCAGGATGCTTCTAAAATGCCAGCAGGGATCTACATCACACATTTTCCTGCAGGAGCTCTTAATTCTTTTCAGTTTTATCCAACATCTCTCTCTTAACACTGCCAGAGACCAACTTCACCACATCCTACCTCTTATGGCAACATTTCCGTCTGACTTGATTTACAGTTAGAAATCAAGGGGCATTTAGTAATGTCAATCAAAATAATCATTAAAATTATAATAATAATCAATGCCTAAGGCAATGGCTACTGAAAGTTCAACTTTGCTATTCCAGTCATGAAAGAAGGAGACTGGAAATGGTACAATAGTGGTGAGATTTGTAGCATTTGTATAACTGATAAAATCACACAAAGGAGAAGTAGTGGTGGTTGTATCTGCAATCATCTTACTGTGACACAGCAATGATACATGTAGGTGTCAATGGCAACCATGGAGAAACAAAGCTAAAAATGAAGAAGCTTTTTAGCTGTTCCAGGACAACAAAATAAAGTCTTCTGTGTAAATCCAGCCCAAATGGATCACACTCCTTTAGTTTTTGTGCTGGTTTGGGGGGTTTTTTGGTTTTGTTTTTTTTTTAATTTTTATTTTTCAAGTCATCTTTAACAGGTTGAAGCTTCTTTGGGTTTTTTAATTTCTTGTTTCAAAACAAGTAACAGAACACATCCAGTATAAGTAGCTCTGTGACTGCACACTGCAAGCCCTTTGTGAATTCAAGTGTTGCAAAATAAAACTACTAAGGCACTAAGAATTTTTTAAGATTCCAAGAAGGTGTTTGCTTGTTTGCAATTAACAACAATGGCAAGTATGTTGGTTTGCCCTGGCCCAGTTTCTGGTGGCAGGGGGGCCACAAAGATGCTCCTGTGAGAAGCTGGAAGCTTCCACCATGTCCAGTAGAGCCAGTGGCTGATGGCTCTGGAGATGGACATGGTGCTGGCCAGGACTGGGCCAGTGAGAGAGGTTGGTAACACCTCTGTGATGGCAGATTTAAGAAGGAAATCAAAACAAAGTCATGGGGTTTCACTTGGGGTTGGAGAGGAGGAGATGAGAACGTGTGAGGGAAACTACATGGAGACACCAAGGTCAGT
>VZRX01018355.1:152356-191208 GCA_013398075.1 Notiomystis cincta | reverse complement strand
CCTGTCCAAACCGGGACAGATGGCATTCAAAGCCAGAGGGGATGTGCCAAAAAGGGGTTAAACCTAGAGCCATTCCTCTGATGGTTAGAGAATAGCCAGGAGTTTTTCTTTCTAGACTTGGGGAATGAACCCTGAATAGGTTTCTGTTCAAACCATGAAACTGAAATTCCAATGTCCAGCAGCAACAGCACCAGCCATGTCATCAAATTCTAAATGGCATCCACTTCTCCCTGGGTGGTGATAGAGTACCCTGATTGCTGTGCCCAATGACTGAATGCAATTACTTTCATTTTTTCAACAAGTTAGGAATTATTCTTGATCTGGCCCTTGTCCCTATCTATGCTGTGGTTTGGGCACCTTATTTAGATGTGTATTCAGCAATTATCACACCTTGCCCAACAGCACACAGAGTGAAAGCTTTGTTGCTTCAGTGATCTACTGGGTGTCTTACAGGTGTAGTCATCCTTGGAAGGTTATCCCTGCCACTTCAACAGGGAAAACAGGACACCAGGGCACGTTGTGTGAGATGATTAATGGATATGAGAATAGCACCTGTGACTTATGATATCATCTCCATTGTCTTGCTCGAAAATTACCTTCCACTGCTGTAGAAGGGCAGTGCCTCCCCGTGTAGTTTATAGCGCTCATAAACAACTCCCAACAGCATCTTCGCTGTCGTGTCCTGTCTCTCACCTTCTCCTTGTGCCTGTTTGTAATTGGGGATGTGAAACACTTCCTGCACAGTCTCAGCATGGGATAAGCTGTGAAATCCCAGGACTCTGCAGTGAGAGCATCGATCTTCTGCTGAGTCATCTGTGATGACAGATACCAGAGTTTTACACACACACAGAGTCACTTTTGCTGACTTATTCATTTTAATTTAGAGGGGTTTTATTTGTTCTGTTATTCAGAGTGTTAATATTTCTTGAAAGGAAATAAGAGCAAGAAAGCTCTCCAGGCTTAGCCTTAGTAAAAATAGCAAAGGTGAACTTCAGAGAAATATATCTCTGACTTGCCTGTGCCTGTACTTTCTTTAGAACAATCAGGGTTCTACATGCTTATGGTGCTCAGTAATTTAAAATGCAATGCACAGATCACTGTGATTCTTCTGAAAAATCAAAACATGCACTGACAGTCCTTTCTTTTTGGAGTATGAATAGGCTGGAAGTGTTCAGATGCCTCTTGAAAACTGTGATGTAGCAGTGTTTTTTCTCTTTGGTTACATTTTCATTGATACTCATGTCTGTAGTTATCCAACTTATTTCAAAGCTTGTCAAACAGTTGAGTCAGAAAAAATGGTTGAGGTGATACGTGCTGATGTGAAATTTCTGTTTGCACCTCTTTTTGTTGTCATTATCTGCCTTTGTTCAGCTGATGCACTTGGAGTGGAGACAGGCTTTGAATTTTCTTGCTGTCATCTCTGCCTCAAGTTTTCTTTCTGTTCTATACTTCTTATGGTCTCCTTGCCTTCCAGAGTTAGGAATGACTTGTACTGATGTAAAGGGAGCTGGGATATGTACATACCATATGAACATTCCCAGCTATGGTATTTAGTCCTGTGAATTCCTTGTGCATCAGCACACTTTTTAGACCCCCTCTATGCATTATGGTTCCTCTTTACATGGGCTTTCTAATTTCCTTTTTTATGGTGTGTTGCTGGTTTCTCTATTCTTTGTACTCTTTCATCAGTCAAGCAAAATCCTCAAGTTTATTGTGACTGGAGGAGCATATTCTGACAATGGAATTATTTTTTTTGTTACATTTACTTGATGATTTTGAAGCTGGCAGTGTGTGCCTAGATGCTCTAGGCTTTAGGGTGAAGGATAGGAATACACTAGGCTAATTTTATATTGTTGTAAATTTCCCTAGGATTGCAACTGTCTACAAGCTGTAAATACCTGTATTTGTTTCCTTTCCCTATAATTCTAGAAAAATGTTTGTAATGTCTTTCTTTACAGAAAGAAATGGTTGAACTGTAGGTATTTGATTTTAAAAGAATTTTTGTGTAATATTCTTTGTGTCATGTATTAGCATAGGTGCTGTTTTGGCTACTTTCATTTTGGCAATGCTTTCTCCAGTTCATCCAGTTCATGGCTTATTTTTTGAGCTGCCTTTTACAATACAGGTAACCATGTTTGTTGCAGAGAGATTTCTTCCTACACTGCTGTACAAATTAATCTGGGGGACAGACAAATCTTGTTTTATAGAGGTGCAAAAACTGATGGCCTTTGCTGCTCTGTGCTAAAAGATGCATCACTGTGTACAGAATAATTCAGAGAGTGAGGAAGCACCTATAATGGAAAGGATGACTTTTGCAAACACTTTGTCCCTGGTTTGAGAGTTTCTTTGTGGTTCTTCCCACATAAGATGTGAGCCCACCTTAGTGCCAGCACTGGAGTCACCCTGGAGGATAAGGAGGTGATTTTCTGCAATGCTGGGGGGCTGCTAGGGGTGAAGAGGCTCCACAAAGGGGTGACTGTGACCTCTGAGTTGAGGCAGATGAGAACAGGGCTCCTGAGCTCTCTCAAGAGCTTGATCTGCTCTCTGCAGGGCTGCTGGTGGCTCTCAGCTCCACCTCTGAGAGGCAAGGCAGGGACACGTGCAGTGGCCCCTCATTTTGTAGGGACTGATTTTGTCTTCCTTGTTCTGACCCTCTTTTATTCCTGCCTGGAGCAGACTTGCAACTACAGCACTGCAGAGCTCTTCAGGTTTGTTTTTACACCCTTGGGATGCCAAAATCCAGATCAACTTCCACTGCTCTGAAGGTTTGAAGATGATCTGTGTGAAGCAGAGGGGGAAATGGTGACCATTTCATTCCTGGTTTGTCTTGGTGCCATGGACACAGTGTTTGCTTTGCTCTGTAGGCAGCTGAGGTGCCTGGGGTTCAGGTGGTGAGAAAGGGAGGGGGAAACACTTTCTGAAATGGACAGACTTGGGCTTGTGCTGAAAGCTGTCTATTTTCAGTGATGAAGTAAAAATGTACATTAGTCTCTCTAGAAAGGAAATGGAATGTTCCTTACTTAAATGAGAAGAATCTGAAATGCCCAGAAGGCATTGGAGGTGTGGGAGGGCTGTGGATAACAAGCCTCTCTCAATCAGAAGCCACAGTAGCACCCTTCCATAATTGCAGGACATAGCCCTAACCTGATATTGTGCAGGGGGTTATTCCTCCTCTTTCTCCCAGAAAATTCTGTGTCTTTGCAGAGTACTAAAATAAAAGCACAACGCAAACCCCATGAAAAAGCAGATCACTCTCACCCACTAGAAGAGCAAAGGTGACTTGGAGTGTAGAAGATGAACTCTTAAAATTTTTTACACTTTTTTCCTGTTTCAGGATATATTCTGGGATCAGAATAAAAAAGCCTCTCTGTCTCTTGTGGCAATTCAAACCAGTGTAGCACTTCTCTTTTTTTCCCTCCTAAAACTCCTCCATAACCTTCTGAATGCACATCCTCCTCTGCTCCAATGTTATCTTCACCTATTTTTTGAAGGCAATTGCAAGGTGGAATCAAAGCTTGAGGAGAGTAGAGCACAGGAGAATGACAACTCACTAGGGCATATTTAAACCAGAAAATGTCCTTCAGATCATTCAGTCTGGCCATATCTCTGTTGTGACAAATTAAAAGTAATAATTTTAATGGACAGTTAACAAAGGGATTGTTGACTGACCACTAGAATTTCAAAGTAAGATGCCAGCTTTGGTAACTAAAATATTTTTCTGGAGGAGAGGATTGATTATTATAAATTGCATTCTGACTGCAACTTCACTTTTGCTGTGTTGCCTGAATTTGTCTTTTTAAATTTCTGTAGGTGTTTGTCCTATACAATCTTAATGCATCATCCATGCTTGATATAGCAATAAACAGAGCTGGCAGTACAACACATTTTGTAAAACCATAAATATTTTTATCTGTCTGGGAATGGGAACACAGTTATAACTAAGACAGCAATGAAAATTTTATTTACTCAACAGAAGTGATGTCAGGCTTAAACAGAGTCCTGATCTTCAATTTCTGTGTTCATGACACATATTTAACCTTAAGGTTTAAATGAAACAAGGATATTTAAAGTTTTTCTCATAATTGCCAGCAGTGGGAAAAGTAACTTCTCACAAGATTCAGCAAAGAATATTTGATTGTAAACTTTAAAGTTCAGATCAAAGTACTTTTAACATGAGTTTTCATGGGAAATAATTTTCTCAGGAAAGTGTTTGAGCATTTATTGGTTTTGCTTGGCATCCTGTTATGATCCCATGTTCTAAAGATTTAATTTTTTTTTTTTCTTAAGCAATCAATATAGATACTCTTGAATAGCCAGCAGGAAAAGAAAATTTGGAGAGGTTTAACTGAACTGCTCTAAATTTTGATCTGTTGGCTGCCTGGAAATTCCTATTTGTACCTTCCTAAGATGTAGAGCTAAGGAATGTTTTTCTGACAAAACCTTAATCAAATCAGCATATTCTCTCAAAAGGGCTTCATTTTAACAGCTGTAGATCATTCAAAAGGAAATGAAAACCTAATAGCAATTCTAATTGCATGGTACATGATAGATGTGAATGGTTGCTGAGATGAAGATAGCACAGATGGAGCATCCCCATGACCTTCCCTGTGGGTTCATTCAAACATGCAGTCCAAAACATTTCTTCCTTTAATTTAGATATCATAGAAAAATGCTAATATTGCTTGGTTGGCTGAGGAATTGGAGCCAGTTTGAGCCAAACTTGGTCCATCATTTTTCTCATTGTGAGCCAATCCCTGTGTCAGTAGGAACACTACCACGCTTTCATTCCAGAAGCCCAGCTAATTATCTCCTGTAGAAGGACTGAAATGCTTGTACCCCAGCCTGTACTTTAACCCTTAGGATGCTGCTTCTCTCTAGATTTTAGTGTTTTATTAAATGTGAATGCATGAAAATATACCAGCAAATGAGAGAATGAAGCATAAAAATGTGTAATGGGAATGGATTAAAGCCTAACATAAAATATATTCCAATACTCAGCGTCCAGTTAATATCAGTGTGATTGCATTAGCACATAATACCTGCTATTAATTCAACTTCAATTTTATCCCACTGCTCTTCCTTGAAGAGAGGAACAGAGTGACAGCCTGTAGTGAAAGTCAAGGAGAGAATCTCTTTGAATAGTTCAACTTTTGTCTTTTTTGTTAAGCACAGCTTCAAATGGAGACAATAGCTGCAGGATTGCTTCAGCTATTACAAAATCTTGGTGTTGAGTCAAGGGACATAGAAATTATTATTGTGTTAAAACTGGTCTTGCTGAAGCTTTCATGCCAGTCAATAGGAAACTGCTGAAGTGGAATTTGAGTCCAGGTGATGTAGAACTCTCACGAAGCCTCAGGTCAACCAGCTGAGAGTACACAGCAAGAATTCTGATATTTCTAGATTAAGACTTGTTTGGGTTTTCTATTGGTTTTGTTATTTTTGTCACATGGCTGCTCAATCTGGTTCACTGCCAAGTAGGAGAGAAATTTGTGAAATTTGTGAATAGCTCCCTTTTTGCTGTGAACCTAACTTAAGCAGTGTGTCCAGGAGAGCAAGGGGGAAAGTTCATTAAAAATTCAAGACTCCCTTTTCATGCTTACTATTTCGAAGTTACAGCTTGTATTTTAGGCATAGATTGCATCTAACTTAAAATAACATGGACAAAGATAAATAATGTAGCACCAGTGATGAACAATCTTAAAGAAGAAACTAAAGCATCTTTGTTTCCTGATTTATGCTTTATGAAACTTTGATTCATGTGGCTTTGTAACATCTAAGCAAGTTGCCTGTATTTTACAGAAGGGTGAGGGTGGCTGTGGAAACCAAAGCAATTCATTTTCTTCGACAGGAGTTCCTCCAGTTGCCCTTCAAACCCGACACATCAAAAGGCACAGTGCCCCTCACAGATCTGAGAAGAATCTCCTTGCTCTGCCGTGAGGAAATCCTCACAGCAAATTCTGTATGTGATTTGAATGAATTACGGGGTGATGGTATCCTCTGCATGTCTCATGAAAGAGTGACCTTCATCTGCTCCTGCTCTGGATCCAGGGAGGAATCACAATCTTAACGCTCTCTTTGATCTCCTGAGCGTGTGCTGGTGGGAATAGAGCAGCTGATCGCTGCCCTCTGATAGAATCTGCTCTCTGTGCCAGCGCTTTCAAAGGCTTTTTTGTCATCTCTCTTGTAACAAGACTGTTATGAACATTTTAGAACACGAGTGAGAGGTAGTAAAAGTGCAGAAAAAGGAATATTAGACTCTATACAGCTTATAATTAAAATCCTAGAGAGCAATAGCTGTGGAGTGAGTAAAGAAAGGTACAATAAAAGCAGGCAAACAGAAAAACTCCACTTGATCCTGGAAAGCACAAAGGGGAGGCTGCTTCGTATGCAAGGCTTTCTATTTCAAGTCACCTTATCGCCCAGACAGCTTTCAGTTTAAGATGACAAACAAAAAGCCCAAAGGAATTCTTTGCCCATTCTGAGGGGGAGACAAGGCATCTGTGTGGATGCCTGGCACGTTTTGAGCTCTGTCCCACACTGAGCACTTCTACAGTTTTATACCTCACTGCTATTTTATGATACTTCCAAGGGATTAACTTGACAGGGTGAAAAACAGCAAGATGTATATTTGAATAGAGATTAAAAATACAACACAAAGCATTCTATTCTCCTGTCAACAATTTCAAGGTGAAAAGACCAACAACATATCAAGTAATAAAAACCACTTTGCAGAGGTTAGCATATTGTAACCAAAGAAAAGGGAGGGAATAAGGAAAAGAGCAAAACATCTTTGGTATGCCTCAAGCATTAGAGCTCTTAGCTGTGGTCTGAAGATCAATAAGGCAGAACATGCTTTTTATTATATATTAATACTGTGTGAGCAGCAAGCATAGCAACTACTAGGATCATGTGACTGGTGCATGTGTGTGGTTTTCCACTTTGTCAAGATGAGTGCAGTTAAAATTTCATTTTGTCAGTTGCATAGAGTTAAAGCTTTTGAGTCAGTGAGATGTATAAACCATTTTTCATAGCACCCTAGAAAAAGAATGGAGGGGCTTGTTGGGACTTTCTACTGCCCATGCCACCAGGTGAAACACTTTCTAAGGTAGACTGGTGGAGCACTGGTGATGAGGTGTAAGAGATGTGTAAATAAAGGAGCTTCTGAGACCAATTGCATTGGGACAAAACTTCCAAAGTTAAATGACCTTGGGAGCTCCATATTTTCATCTGGATGTCAAACTGTTCTCTTGTTTAGAAGTTTTTTTTTATAAAGACATTGAGCTTTCCTTTTAAGAACTCAAGGGATGAGAGAGTCCATCTGTCCATACTTGAACTGACTGAAAACTTGAAAACTCATTGGGATCTGTCTTCCTTTAGAATTTTATGGTGCTGCAAGTTTGAAGTGAACTAGAGCATGGTGTAAAAGCTTGCATGCTCCTCTCTTTTTTGGATATGTTTCTTCTGCTTACAGTATGAAGTGAGTCTTTACTCTTCCTACTATCCATAACCAACAACAAAACCAATTAAGATTCTCATTTCTACTGAAAATATATAGCTTTAAAAATATATGCAAATTCATGCTTTACTGCAGATACTCAAAAGTAATTTAGTAACAATACACCAAAAGGAATATTTTTGGTGGGGCTGCTGAAACCTGGTATTGCAAAGGTATATTTTTCTAGTTTCCTCACAGCAACTAAGATTGCTGTGCTGGTGAAGTGGGTCACATCTGTAACTTAAATTGTGCAATTTCTCATCACTAATCGTAGTTGTTTGAATTGCACTTCAAGACCTTGTCTACATCTGTCTGCAGCACTGCTTCTGTTACAAAAGCTCTTAAAAGGGAAGTTAAATCATTACCAGTTAAATGTCTGACATAGTCTTTTGTAAATTTGTATTAAAATGATTCTGTGTTTGAAAAAAATCATGGACTTGACAGGTGCATTAAAGCTAAAATATGTTTGCTAAGGTTAAACAGCAAAAAGTCACATTACATTATTGCTGCTCATGTTAGAGCTATGAAACTAAGAATTCACCACAGAGCTAGGGAGATCACTGGCTTTGCTGGAGGTAGTATGAAGCCATCCAGTTGTGGGGGTGTTTTGAAGCAATAATAAAACTGTAGCAGTAGTGCCCAAAGAATGAGAATCTCTATACAGCATTTTGTAATAAATTTGAGTGTAGCCTGAGGGTGACATTGCACAAAGGATGTGTCACTGATCTTCCTGTGCAGCTGTGTGAGCCTGTAATAAAGGTCCTAAATGTTTCTGCAGCAGCAGAGTTGGGCTGATGATAAATACTGGATGTAGGCTGATGTGGGAGGATCTCTTAAACAGCATCCTTTAATATGGTGTTCCTTAATTTCTTGTGGACTGTCCCAAAGCTTTTCCATTGCAAACTGGGGTAAGGCAGAGCTGCATTAGCAGCTGATGACTTCTCCAGCACAGGCAGTCAGGACTCTTTTATCTTGTTTCCCCTGTTTCTGCCAAAGACATCTTTTTGTGCCGTGAGTGATCCAAGAACTGATTAATTCATGTTTGCAATGCACTTGAAAGATTATCAAAGGGAAAGTGCGACAGAAGAAACAATTTTATTTTTATTCCAGACTGTTGGCAGAGCTCTGGAGCTATCGCTGTGCCGGAGCTTTGGTGCTGTTTGTTTTGAGCACAACACTTCAGTTGTCATCCCGGGTGTGCGGCGAGTGCCGGCCCACTGCTCTCACAGCTCTTCCCTTGCAAGTGGCATTCATCTGTGCTCCCTCAGAGCAGCAGTGACAGCACCAAACTCCTCATGGCAATGCTGATTTCATTCCTTTTTTTTTTTTTATTTTATTTTTTTCTCATGTGAACAAACTAAGAAGTTCAATCAACATTTTTATTTCGGTTACACCCTCAAGGAGTTTTCAGGAGTTTTCAGGAGAATGAGCTGGTTCAGTTGGTGACCTCCAGGGTGTCTCTGTAGATCTGAAATGGGAATTTCTGTCTCAGTCCTGTGACTGAAATACAGCTTATCTTTAAATCAATAGTCAATGTCTTTCTAAAGACTGCACTGATGGTCTAGCAAATATATCTCTTGGAAAGTTGGAGAGCAGCTCACTTAAACTGTGATCCCATTTCAAGTCCAGAATTTCTATCTTGAAATTCTAGCCTGTAGATCTCGTTAAGATTACAGATTAAGGTCTTGCACCTAAACACAGTGGAGTTCAGGGAGTATTTCTATTGAGTTTGACAGACAGAAAATCAGACCTGTTCAGAACATGACAAATCACACTTGTAAATCTTTGTAGATCAGTATCATTCACTCCTTATCTCTTTAGAATGTCTCCTCATTATTTCCATTGTCAAAACCTGAAGCTTTTCATTTTCAGCCCTCTTCTCTTGGGTTGTGTCTTGATAGAACATATGCAATTTCATTAAATCCATGTCATCTTCCTATTTCAGGTAGTGAAAATAAAACCAGAGGGGAACAGAATGTTTTGCTACATTCAGTATGTAGTGTCAGGATGAAAGATCCCTGTAAACACTTGTTTTTTGAATGTCATGCTTCTGTTTATAAGCATAGTAAATTCTCAGTGTGATAGATCTCAACACTTCAGGCTTGTGGGATAAAAGATGCATGTGTTCTGAAGAATGATTTATCTTAAACCCCAAAAGCTGCAGATGATCTGTAAGTGCCACTAATGCATTTGCAAGCCACTCTTGCACTGATTATATCTGAAGAGAATTCTTGTTACTCTCCAGTGACAGCTGTTACCTGTTTTGAAGCTGTCATGTGAAAGCATGCAAGTACACTGGGCAGACTTATGGCAGGTGCTGCTTTTCAGGAGGAAGTAAATGCAAGAAACTGGGAAATGTCAGTGCAATTTCAGAGCAGTGACTGCTGTCCCCATGGGCTGAGCACATCCACATCTCCAGCTTGTGACAGGCACAGTCCGAGGTGTTGCTTCCTCATGTTTGTGCTTACTCTGAGTGTGTTAAACCAAAATTATCATCTAGAAGTAACAAGAGTTCCTCAATTTTATGGACTAATATCACTTTTTATTGTCCCTCTTTACCTCTTTCAAATTCAGACCTGCTGTTTCATTACTAAATAATTTCCCTCTCCCTCCTTATCTCTTGAAAGATGAACAGATCAGCCCAGCAGCAAAACTGAGCAGAAGCCTGGCCTCTGGCAGGGCTCCTCACTTTCTCTGAATTTCTGGATGTTTCCTATCCAGCTTTGGCTCCTTTTTGTAATCTCCAAAATTTCCTGTTTTACCAGATCACAAAGCAAAAAGAGTGGATAAAACTGATGGTCATGTTAAAAACTGTATTGCAATTTTAGTCCTCCATAATTGCTTTCCACGCATGGCACTGTCCAGTCAGCCTGTATGAAGAAGGGCAAGGTTAAAATTGAGTCCAAAAAATCACAAATGCATGTGTGTCATCTGGCAGCATGACAGAGCTCATCTGAGGCACAAGTTGAACTTTTTAGTGCTCCTGCTGTCCTTAATGTTTAGATTTAGTCCAGTTTAGAAACAGTGAGTGTGTTCTTCACTGCAAAAGCCCAAAAGTCCTGCAGAGGCAACTCATGCTGAAGTGAAATGATTGCTTTACTGAAGTGGCACTTGGACATTTAGTAGGACAACACCAGCAAACTTCACACTGGAGTGGAGTGTTGGAATGAGAACACAGAATTATACAATAATTCCACAATGTTATCCTGTTGTGTTAAACCTTTACGAAGAGAAAGGTCTCTCAGGGTAGAACCTAGTTAAAAATCTTGGTTTCTCTGTTGTGTGGATTATTTTAAATGGCTTTCAGGCTGGATTGGAATGAAAATAAATCCATCTATTAATGTGCACCTTAAAATACTTATATGAGATGTCAAGGTTTTGTGAGATGTTCCTGCTGGCATTATAGACAGCTTTTACTTCTGTATTTTCAGTCATTGCTGAAAATTAATGCAAAAATGAGAAAAATTAAAAAGGAGGATTCCCATCCAAATATTTTTGACAAAGTTCTTGCACAGTTTTTTGTCTAAGTTTTCTTACTGAGGCTTTCTTAAAACACTGAAAAATGTGCGTTTTCTTCTTAAAATCAGGAAGTCTTCAACAACATTGATGAAACTGGTAGACATCAATTGCTCTTTGGCTCATAATAGAAGATACCTGAGACCTTTAACTAAAATATTTTAGCTTTTCAATAGCTACCACAATCCCTGGTTTCTGGCTAAATGAAGAGAAGAAGTTATTTTCTTCTAACCAGATGGCTTTCAAAAGATAAAACACTGACAGGTCCTAACCACAGATAGGTGGCTCATATTTGTGCTGTGTCCCAAAACCTGTGATGTCGTGTCTTGTTTCATAGTTTACTCCACTAATTCCTACTGATCTGTTGAAGTGGGCTGAGCCAAACAGATTATTTTAAATTTCAAATCTATCTTTATACTTCCTACGTGCCTTGCTAAAAAGAGGAATTAGAATTAATCATGCTCCCCTTCACTGCTTGATAATAACCCCAGACACCTCTGTGTCTTGAGCTTAATTCTCTCATTTCAAATATGCAGCCCTGCTTAACCTCAGGTCCTGCTTAACCTCAGGCTGTGCTCCCAGTGCCAGTTTTCAGCTGGTGGAAGTTGCTCTAAGTGTCCTAGGGATGCTGCAGTTCTGTTTATTTTACAGCAGCTGCTCCTTCTGCCTCCCCATTTCCAATATCATAGAATAGAGTTGGAACCAAACAAAAAATAAAGCAGCTTGAACAGGCACCCTCTGAGGGAATTGTTTTGTTGGCTTTTTTTTTTTTTCAAGTAAATTTCTAAGAACTTAAAACATCAGAGAGAAGGTGTAGAAGGCTCTTGGTTTTAAGAATATTTACAAGAGGGTGGAGTGGGGGTTTGGAAGTTGGTTTTGGGGATGAAGGAAGGTATCTACTTGAGCTTCCATTGCTCAACACATAAAAATGTGTAGCACATAGACTCTACCTCTTCAGAAATGCAAAACTAATTACATCTTAATTTGCATATCAAAGCAAATTACAACCTAATGAAACATTTGCCTGCCAAACATTTCTTTATCTTAATGAACAGAAAAAGAATACCTATTATAGCCTGATTAAAATGTCTTTGTACTTGTCCAACAGGTTACACTCTGTATATATAAAAATATTGTTTCACCATCTTACTGACAATGTGAACAAAACAGATTCTAATTTACAGCATAAATTTTATTGTTTGCATCCATAGATGTAAAAACTGATAGAGAGAAGGTTTTGCATTTTCATTGGAAGCAGAAGAGAGAAACAGTTTAATTTTGAACAGATATTAATTATTCTATTTGGAGCCCTATATTATAAAATAATGCTTAGAATCTGAGAAATTTGCACTCTTAGTTCATACATTACTACAAGTCTATACCATGATTACTTTTTTCCCAGTGATATTCATCTTGTGAAACTCCCTCAGTGAAAGCTGAGAGAACTCAGACAGAAAATGATCTAACACTAAAAGCTAATCCTGTAGGGAAAAATTTCCTAAGCCCATGTTACAAGGAATTTATGGAATACACAAAGTTACTACAACTTTGCCTGTAGATACAGTGCCATAAATCTGTTGTGCTGTGAATAAATATATTGAGGTGAATATGTTTTATTTACTTAATTTAAAATCTACATGCTGTAGCTGTTTTGGGTTATCCTCAGTACTCTTTAGTAATTAACTAAAAGTTAAAATAAATTTGCTGAACAGAACTGTTCTTAATACAAATGTTAAATCATTTTCCCCCAGTGTAATTGTACCTGAATAGATGCAACTGTAACATGAGCCATAAAAGGAGATAAAGCAGCATCATAATGTACAATTTCTTAGTGCATAATGGTAAATCTGAGCTACACATGCTCCATGAAGAAAAGTAATTTAAACTGTATTACAACAAATGTCATATTTTAAAATGGAAACTATCCATCATGTGTTGAGAGAAAGTGTTGGTGAACTACAGTAAGTCTGAGGGATGTACTTAAAAATTCTTTTAGGAGTCCATTAAAAATAAATTGATGGACTTGCTTTCAGGACATTGTAATAAATTGGAAGTGACAGATACATGTATGTTCCCTGCTCATGGTGTGTAAAGCAATAATCACATAACACTTGGTGGACAGCAATTGCACAGAATAATCAGAAGTGATTCCTATTCTGTAGTGGTTAAACCCTTCATTTTAGGAAATGATTAGTGCATTTATTAATCACATTGGTAAAAATGCTGGATATTTAATTTAGATTTTTATTCCAGTGGGTGTTAGATTTATAGCAGCACAGTAAGTTTTAACAGTGAAAGCCAAAGCATGGAAACTGGCAGTAGAAAACTTGTGTATCTAGGCTTCGTAGTGTTCCTCTAAAAATAGGAAATGTGCTTATTAAATCCTTGTAATCTCATAGATAATTCAACAGTGCATGTGTATATTTTATGGCTTTAAATGAAGACTTCCTGAAGAGTAGAAAAACGCTTTTATTTGTAGTCCCCTTTTTAATCCAAAAGGGTGAGATTTCACAGAGGAAGGGTGCCTGGCATCCTGCTGACCTTAGCTCGGACTGCTGTACATCACCAGAGGAGTTGGAGGTCTGTAAAAGTCTGTCCCCATCTCTAAATGTTGTTTCTCAAACAAAGTGGGTTTGTTTTGTTTGTTTCCTACACTTTGGAATAGTTAAAAATGTGCAGAGACCTCTGCACATTTTGGGAGGGGGAAGGATGGCACCCAGGAATTTACAGGGGTGTGTTCTCCCTTCCTCTCTAGACATGTTTGAGTATAAAAAAGGGGGAAATTCTACATATCAGGTGCCTCACACCCTCCATGATCTGCTGGAATATCACAAATGGGTTTTCAGCCACCTCACTTTGTTGTCTCAAGGGACCTTGTTCCCTTACTCCTTATCTGCAAGGATATCTAGAATGTAGCCTACAATTTTGAACCAAGATTTATATTTTTAAAAAGAAACAGTTTTGAGTCAATCTCTCAGTTGGCTCCCATCAACATTTTGCCCTTAACTTCAGAGACTTTGAGTTCTGCTGTTTTTCTGGGAATTGTTCTCTATTTTGTTACACTGCTTGAGGTGTTTTTAATAGGGCTTTCTTAATGCTGCTTAAGAAACACACTTTTGATGCAGCCAGTTTGAGTCCATTCAAACACTTGGAAGAAAGAGAGGGAAACGGTTCTGAAAACTGCTAGCATGTGGCAGATGGAGGGGGTATGTAAAAATAGTGTGTGATTCCTGCTCTTGTACTCTTTTTAACAAAGAGTGTTTGTAAAGCTGGTGTGAAGCACAGCAGAACTTTGCTTTGGTCCAGAGAAGAATATAAAGGAGAAAGTATTTGACCTTTAAAGTGTCAGCAATGCCTTGGCAGACAGAATACAGGCTGGAATATTTCAATGGGGTGTGACATATTTCTTTAATCTCCAATCCCTAAAAAGAGAGAATTGAAATCTACTGTCCCCTCAAGTGTGTGACTCAAAAATAAAGCTCAAGGGGCCTGACTTCTGTAAATGCAGACTTTGTTCTTGAGAGGGAGAAAGTGATGGAAGAGGATTTTGTCTTTGGGTTTTACCTTTGCCAGAAGGAATTTAACAAGTTTCCTGGTCTGCAGCTCACTTTAATAAAAAAGTGGGGAGTGCAGCTACAACTTTCAGAAATACACACCCAACCCTGTTATGGGCTGGAACTTCCTGCAGCCTTACTGGACCTTAGCTTTACCAAACTGCAAGGATTATTTGTTGAGATGGTTATTAGTAACACCAATGCAATGCTTCAATCTGCCATGACTCAGTGGGAAAAAACTTGTATTTGGAACAAGGCTAAACAAAACCTGAGAAATGCAAGAGACAGGAAGAAACTACAGCTTGGACGAGATGATTGCAAGGGTGTGGAATCTTTGTTTAATTATTTTTCCTGTGGGAAGTTTTGAAGAAGAAACAATTTTTTGATTAGAATTGAATACTGGCTGAGTATCCCCTATTTTTTGGCAGATAACTGCCAGAGCCTGAAACCTGTGTGTAACACATAAAGAATACAGATAGAATTATGTCTCACATGAGAACCAGGACATGCAGCTCACAAATTATTATTTGAGAATTCATATCCTGCATGATACTTTTATACATGCTTAACTCTCTCTGTGTATTAATTGCTTGCAGAGTGCAGAGAAGAAGTGTAAGGTGCTGTTTATGTTCCTTGGTAGTGAGGAACCCAAAGTTTCACCCTTCTTTCCTTAATGTGTTGGCAATTGGCATTAGTAGATGTGAAACAGCAATTACAGCTTCCACACACCTGACCTCCCATGCTCCACAATGATCATCCATTATCCACCCCTGTGTTCTCCTGGATGCAGCAGGGAGGGAGGGTTTGCTGTTGTAATTGCAGTGCTAAGTGGCTTTAATGTAATGGGAATGATTTAGGAGAGTTGTAACTGAGTGAGAGGTGAGAATAGAGGCAATCCTGGTATCCTCTGTCACAGGCTGAAGAGCTTTTGTGGGGAAGAGTCCCTTTTGAGGCTATTGAGTTGTCACCCTGACTTTATTGGGCTGTTACTTGTGGCAGCACTGAAATGTGTCACAGCTGCTCCAGGCTTCCTCTGTCAGTCCCAGTGGGCCATGGAGATCTGTGTCCCTGTTTTCCTGTCTTCACTCTCTTTTAAACAAAGTGTCAAACTTTCTTCCCAGCTTCACTGAGAACAAGTTCATAAATTGAGGAGACTTCCAGATTCTGCAGGGATTTATTCTGTGTGGGAAAAAAAAAAGATGTGAATATACACTCATCATTTCAGACATCATTAAACAAAACATTCCAGATACAAATGGTCAGGTTGGAATTAAGTTTAGAATGTGACTCTTATTTCTTGCTCTACCTGTAGTGATATTTGAAATGCATTTTTCTGAATAAATTCAATCCTATTTATTGCAAAGTCCTTTATTTTTGCAGGTGAGGTAAAAGTAAACAAACTTGATTTCAAACTAAAAATACATAGAAAAAATCCAGAGCTTGAATTTTGGGAGCTGAAGATAAATTTTCCCCTTAGGAATCCAAAGCAATTGGGGATGAGAATATCTACATTAAGAACTGCATATCCAGAAAATTCAGCATTCATGCTTCTGGTTTTTTGGAAGTCAACCCTTAATGCTGCATCAGGCAGAATTTCTTTAAGTGATGTGACAGAAGTGGAGTTGTTTTCACAGAGGGCTCCATGACTGATCTACAGCAGAGGTGCAGGGCATGGAAATGGAGAACATCCACTCCCTACATCTGACACGGAGCTGCCTTTGCCCAAATGGGCTCTGCTGCTGAAATCTTTCTGCTTTAAAAGAGGGGGGGAAATCTTCACTCTGTGCTCCCAAGGCTGAGCATCTTTTCATGCTGATAAGTTTTCTCTATATTTGCCTTTCAGTGTAAACAGGAAGGCTCACTTTTCTCTAAGCAGGAAGGTTTGTTTAATGAAAAAGAAACTGTGACTTTATAGAAGATAGGATGATGTAATCTCCAGGGTGCCTCTGTCCAGTCCCACTTTTATATTTGAGGAAATAGACCTCCTCAGCCTCACCATACAGCAGAGATGAATGCAAGGTGAACTGTGGAGAAGAAAATTTGGGCAGCTTTGTGGAGCTATTGAGATGCTTGCCAGATAGTGATTTTAAACAGGTAACAAGAAATAAAGCAAGTTATCTCTCAAGTTTTCCAAATACTAGGAATGTGACTCCTTGGGTGTTTGTACAATTCATCTTGGGTGTATTAATGGAGTTAACTGTAGTGGGTTTTTCACCAAAAAAATCACTAATTTTTATGTGCAACATGCCAAACTCCATATTTGTATATTCTGTTCTCAGGTATTTGTGATTTAGTCATGGGTGACTCGATAAAGAGACATTTAGTCTATTATGTGCAGCTCCTGTTGGGGAGAAGAACCTCTAACCCAAATTTTTTAACCTGGTAGGACTGCAAAGTGATCCTTGATTTTTCTTTAAGGTTGCTTTCTGGCTCTTGACATCAGAAGTAATCACTGGAGTGTAATTGTTAACTAGTTCAGAACACTGACCAATAATTATCTACTTACTCATTTTATTTCTTCACAATTGATAATTGGATAATTAGCAACTGTAGTAATTTCTTGAGTTTTGAGTTGTTTAGCAGATGAACAGTGTGATTTCTGTTGTAAAAACTGGGTAGTGTATCAGGTTTGTTTTCTTTTTTAAAATTAAATCCCTTCTGGCCACTTCTGTTAAACTGTGCAGAGAGCCTTTTTGAATTCCAATATTTCCCATTCCAGGTACAGTATATCATAGAGCTAATTTTCCTGGCCTTTTAAAAGGTGATCTCAGGGGTGCTGTAGCTCCTCCAGTCTGCTCATCACTGGCAGACTCCAAGTGCTGATCCTGAATCTTCATTTCTCTCTCTCTGGAGTGACAAACTTTGCTGCAGTTGGGAGATCCAGCTCTGCTGGTTTAGTCTCAGCATAACTGAGAATCCTTCAAGGCAGAATAACTTAATTTCTGAGGAATTTCTGGGCTCTGCTTCGTTGTTTGACCTTTAGTACTTGCTTTACTTGGAGACAGTGGGTGAAATTTCGTAGAAGTACAAGGCACCAAAGATATTTATTTTGATAATCAGGGAAGATTTGGCATACAGGAAGTCAGCAAGTGATACATGGTAGAGATTTGCTGCTGCTGCTTTTTGTGATGAGAGATTCACTTTGCAGTTCCAGCCATGTTGCACTGCTCTGTTTTCCGTGCTTACATAAGGTCACAGAAGCTTCTTCAGTACCAAATTCAGGATACAGCCACTGTTTCAAGTGTCAGCAGAAACGGCCTCAAGTACTCTGACTGATTGGGAAGGACTGAAAACCAGTGCAAAGTGCTTTGTTTATCAAATGAGTCTTTTTCTGCTCATATTTGCATGCACACAACTGTAAAATGTCATAATTCAAGTGGCAATTAAGGCAACATGTGCAAATTGGGTGATTCTGCATGCAGCTGGCCAGTTGTGCATGCACAATTACCCAAATTACAAATGCAATCACAAATAAAGCCTATAAATGCTCCTCAGCAGTGAAAAAACTGCCTATTTTCTATCACAGGATGATTTCTGGATAAAGCTGTAATAAATTTGAAGTTGTGGATTTTTTTGTCATGGTCAGGAAGTTACTTGGTAGTGAGGGTATCTTTTGAAATTGTAAACTACTGGTTCCTTGTGTGCTTTTGAACACTAAAGTCCAAGATATTGTTATAGATCAGAACTTTCCTTTTCCAGGACAGTGTATTCCTCTTTATGTGTTATTTTCACATGCATTACTCCAGCGATATTTTAATAAAATGGATAAGGTGAGCTATGTACTAAACAAGTGAGTTTTTTACTGAATTCACTGATTCTGGATAGTTTTGCATGTAATTTTCTTTACCTTCTTAGTCTGGGAAGGGCCACACTCGAAGTGGGAACATCTTTGTGCCTTATTGATTTGCTCCCTCCAAGTGTCTGAGCTTGAGATGAGAAGCTGAACAAGGCTCTGGAAAGGGATTTTAACAAAAAGCACAATATTAAAAAAATAGATTTTCTAAGTTAACATAGGATAACCTTTTTCCAGTCAGTCTTAGAAGTAAAAATTAAATGCATCCCCAGTGTTCCAAGTCCATAATAAAATATAAGAAGGATGGAGAAAGGGCCTTTGAGAGGTGAGATGCTCTATAGGAGCATGCAAGTCCTGGGAAAGTTGGAGATTCTCCAAGGCAGAAAGGTATGGCCAGAGGGAGCTTTGTAGAACCAGTGCTTGCAGCAAGAAGTGGAACTTAAGAGCTCAAGAACTCTGTCAGAAAGTATTTGGTGTAGAAGCAGTTCCTCACCTTGCTCCCCAACAAAAAATAATTGAGTTGAGCTTTGTAGTATTTGGAAGTGTGCTTCTTGGTAATGAACTGATCACAATCATTAATATTCAGTTATGTAGATACAAAATTTATATTAAAATTTAATGTTATAAATGGCTCATTTCTGTCCCTGGTCCCCTTGTAGCAACAATGGAAAAATATACTGAACAGTAGCACATAAAACTGAGTGAATATGAACCATTTCTTTATCTTCCATCAAAACTCAAATTCCTGCTTGAAATATTTCATGTGGATAAGTAGAACATAAAATAATGAATGAGTTTTAACATTCTCCTGTCTAAGCAGGCTGATCTCGAGCTGGAAAGCAAATCCCTGTGGGTACAGAATGGCTGCAGGCTGTTGACAGGAGTGGGAAGGAGATGGGAGTAGCTGTGTTGTAAGGGGCCAACCAGGAGACAATAATTCAGCTGTGGGTGTAGGGATGGGTGACACAAGGATGCCTTAGTGCCCTAAGACTTTTATCAGTGCTAGTGGAAGGGGAGGAAACAAACTAATGGAATTTTCTCTTTGGTACAAGCCTTCTCAGAATAAATAAATCTCTCCTGGGGGTAGCACATCCCAAGTCACAGATGCAGGAGTTTAGAAATTATCAGCATGAGCATCTTAGCTAAAATTAATTAGCTGGAATGATCATTGCTATGTGCACTAACAGAGTCCCCTCTGACTAAGTGGAGAGGATCACATGCTAATGAAGGCAGAGTGCTTTGCAGTGGGGAGCCAGCAGTGCTTGTCCTCCTGAGCTGCTCTGGAGTGCTGAATGCAATCTCCAGGATCTGGGACAGAGGCAAAACGTCCCTCAAGGATACAGCACTTGCTTTACTGGACACATTTTTATATAGGCCATCCCAACATTCAGGAGAAGGAAATCAAGCCAGTCAAGATCTGTTTCTTTTTAAAGATGTTATAACTGATTTCTTTTTAGAGAGATTCTCCTTCAGCTCTACCTCAGATGTCAGTTTTAATTCTTCTCCTGTGCCTGGACACCATCTAATGCAGTTTCTACTTCAAAGCATTTATAATCCAAATAGTCCTGACTGAGTAGTAGATCTATGTTTAAATAAATGTAGGAGACCAAGGGATGGGAAGATGGGATATCTTGGCTTATGGTATGTAAATATCCATAGAAATGTTGTCTATCAACTCTTCCCCCTCTCAAATTTCTCTTTTTTCCAGAAGTCTAGCTGCTTATATCAACCTTTTTTTACAAACATTCAAATCTCAGTTAGTTGCCTAAAGAGTCCTTTATTTATTTTTCAGATATTTTAAAGTAATTTGGACGAATCCAACATCTTTAGTGTGGAAAAAAAAAAATAAAAGCACAAGAAATAGCTTTTTTTGAAAATGTCCTAATGAGAAAGTCAGAAAGATGAACTTAAAATACATCTAATTCCAGGCAGTGGAAAAAAAGTGGAATGAACATAAATGAAAAAAAATGTAATATTGGAAGAGATTAGTTTATTTATCATGAGGCTGATTTGAACCAGCCTGATGTGCACAAGGACAATCTCTGTCCCAGCCACAGTTACTGGAGCAGGAGAAGCTCAGGAACATTAGATTGATTACCCCTAAGTGTTATCTACTCTTCATAAAAGAGAAATTTTTCCTTCTCATTCTTTTTGGCACCGGTTTTAACCTTGTTTCGCCTAAAATATGATTCCTTAATGCATGAAATTTTTAAGTATTTGGACTATCTCTGAAGGCTAAAGAAGTATATTGGTGGTAAATGTGATTATAAAAGGTTCTTTAATAGACTCCAACTGCTGCTTTGTGCTGGCCCCAGCCTGGCTGCAGCTTGGCAGTTTGGGGCTGGGACCGTGCAGCTCTTACTCCTGACTCTCCTGCAGTGGTGCCATGCCCTGACTTCAGGAACTCTGCTGTCTCTAATGGATGCAGAACCTGCCCATGCTCATCTCATCCCCCCAGTTAATCTCTTCCAGGCTTTTGGAGCAATGGTAGGGCAGGCAGTGGACCAGAACCTGGTCAATCAGTTCACTGAGCTCCACACTTTCCACTACTGGAAACAGCTGATAGAAGAGGGGACCCAGAGCTGCTGATAAAGCAGCCAGGCTGACTCACACTGGTGTGGCCACTGCAGATTTTCTCTGTTAATTTGTCAGATTAGGCAGCCACAGAGATGTTCTCTGTTTATCACCAGAACACAGCTGCTGGTTCAGCTTACAGCAGGCTCCTCTATGACCAGCAAACTGATCTTTCTTCTTTACTGCGTTCTCCACTTTACAGCAATTTAAACATGGTCTAAAAAGCACCATAACTTTATTTCTCAAGCTGGAACTTTTTTGGCCATGTGTCTGATGATGAATTCTCTCAATAGAAAAGTCATTTTTAAAAAGCCACTTGCACCACAATGGTTTGCCAAATTATTGCCTCTCTGGCAAGACATTTGCCACTGACTAATTACACTGACACTGCTTCATGCACACCATTTGTCACCACTCCTCGTGAAATGTGGTTCCTGCAGAGCTGGGAACTTGTCCTTGCTCTCCTGTGTCTCCAGATCCAAAGATCCAAGCAGTGCCTGATACTTCTGTGCCTTGTCTGGGTGCAAATCCTGGAGCAGTGTTTTGACAGGAAAATTCTTGCTGTGTGTTATAGGTATAAATGGCCCAGGCAGTGAGTTGGCCTCCTTTTGTGGCTAAATCAGCAAAATTATAATGGAAAAAGGGATCCATCCTGTAGGTTTGTGGGGAGTTGCTTTCTAGTGTCTGAGGCAGCACATCCAACAAGCACAGGTGAGAGTCCTACACTGAATTAATCAGAGGATAACATCAGCCTCCCTGTGCCAGTGCAGAAAATCAAGGCTCCCTCCACATTCCAGGAGAGAAATAATGTCAGTGAAGCTATTATGTTTCTGTAGCTTTAAGTAACTGTCACAAACACAATTTCAAAGATAATTTCAGATGGCTTATTGGATTTTCTCCTGAAGCAAATTGTCATTGCAAAGACAAAACAAAAAATCCCCACAACATTAGAGCTGCTTTAATTGCCTCTTAATGTGTGGTGTTACCAAAATTAGAAACATGATTAGAATGAAACAGGTTTTTGTAAAGTATCTTTTTTCATTAGTGTTATCGTGTTCCCTTGAATGATTCTTGTATTCAGACAAAAACATAACTGGCTTTTGATACAATCTTGTTATGAGGCAAGTGACCTGTCACTTCATAAAGAACACGTTTGTTTGGTTTGTTTTTTCTCCCCCTCCCCAATTTAGTTGGCTTCTGAAGTGACCTCAAGTTCACTTAGGTTTGAAATTACCTTTCAGTCTACAAATGGGAGTATTTTGAGCTGGAAGAATCAGAAGTACTTTGGTGTAAATGTCTAAATAATATTAATTTTATTAATAGCATGCAAATGAGCCTATGCTAAAACCACACAGACAGATGGTTTCTTTTTACCTGTGTCATTGAGCAAGGGAATGTGATATGAAAGAATGATTTCAAATGTTCTTTTGACTGCACCAGCTCTGAAAATAGTTTGGGCAATGTCTGCTGCCACAGGTGCTTGAATGCTGGTGGAGTTAATGACCAGTGTGGCTGCATGGAGAAGGTGCAGGTGCAATATGGCCCCATCCTGGTTTTATTCTGAGCTTATTTAAATTACAGCATTTTTTGTTTAATTTTTGTTTTCCTAATACAAAATCACTTAAGCCTTCTGAGCTCTCAGAGGCTTGCAGGGGACGGAGAGAGGCGGCAGCTCTTGGCTGTGATTCTGTCATTATCCTGCCCTTGCCCCCTTTGCAGCCACACCTCTGTTGTCTGGGAAGAGTTTGGGGGCACAATTGAACCCTTTATAAGGATCTGAATAAAGAGAAGTCCAAGCTGTAATTCTGCTTGGTGTCAGAGTGGCCTTGAATAAAGGATCTTTCTTAACTAACTACAGATATTAAATTTTTTGGTGTTTAATTAGCCAGAGTAATACCAAAGTGCTTGTGCTATTTCTTATTCTTCCTATTGCTTCAAAGGTATTCCAGTAACCTTTTTTAATGTCTCCTAATTTGATTGAGAATGTAATCAGACTGTTATATAGCCAAATCTCATCTTTTACTACTGATAATTAATTATTGAAATGCAAAATGTGTATATTCTGTACTAAATATCAGGATCCTCTTGTATTTGTGTATGGCAATACCACTTTGATTTCTTTCATCACTTCTGCAGTACAGCTACTAAGGTGTGATTTTTCATCAAGACAACACAAGCTTACACACATTGCTCTGTTGATTAGCAGTTTACTTTTTCCTTATAGAAAATGATTAAATTTCCATATCAGTAAATTAGTGTTAATTCAGAGTCCAAGGAAAGGCTTTATTACTACTTTTCCTAGCACACAAGAATACTAGTTTCCAAAAGAAGCCTCTAAAATGGGAGATAAAGTTTTTCCTATCTCCATTTTCATCTGTATTCTCATTAGCTTTGTGCTAGGTCACACCTTTTCACTGTCTTTCTCTTCCCTTTTTGCACTGGGATTGGTTTTGGTAGAAGGTGATCTTTTCTTAAGAGGAATAAGGGCTCTTGAGCCTTTAAAATAATTATTTAATTACGCTCTGGGCGTGTCTGAATATTTCCCTGAGACCACATTGTGCTAAATGTGATGCTGAGCAATGAGAACACCTCCTCAGAGGGTTTTCCAAGGCAATTGCTCATAGCCAGCTGTACTGGGAGTTTTCTCCTGGGGTCCTTTGCAGAGATCAAAGAGGAGGATCCCCTGCTGGTTTTGTTGCTGTTTTAGGGATACAGGTATTTGGGAGCTGGGATCCACTGTTTGTACATTAAAAGAAATTCTTCTGAGAATTTCTCTGAAAAGAAACACTACATGATCCTCTACACATTTCTCTCTAACAACCCAAAAACTTTCCCCACCTCCAAATTAAAATTTCCTTCTGTTCCCCCAAAGACGGAGTTATTCTGCAAGCTCCGTGTGGCTGAAATCCACTTTTAGTTGGAGCAGGCACCTTCAACAGCAAAAAAAATTCTCTAGTGCTCCCCATGAAGCAGTTTGCTTCTCTTTCTCCTCCCAGTTCCAGTATTCCCCTTGGATTCACCAGGTTACCTGTTCCCATGTGAAATGAGCCACCTTCAGATAGAAACCTCCCAGTGATGTCTGAACTCGAACAACAACAGTTCATTTGTATACATTGCGAATGATAAACAAAAATCTGTCTGGAACCAACCTATTATAAAGTCTGATCGGTTCCTACTTCAAATGACACTCAGCAAGAGCAATTCTAACTCTGTAATACGTGTGACAGTTATTTCCAGAGTTCCTGCAATTGTGTGGCATGAAATTGTTCGTTATATCCAACTTGGACACGCAGAAATTTGATAATCAGGGCAGTAAAACTGCATCCTGCCAGCACATGACCTGGGAGCAGAGGTGTGTAAAGACACAGCTCACAGTGTCACTAAGGTATAGATGTCTGCCATGAGTGTTTTGAGAAGAACAGTGGCTTTTAGCCTTGGAGTTTACTGAAAGCATGTGATATTTATTTTAAGCAAGGCTCCATCTTTTTGACATGAGTCACTGGCATTTCTGCCCAGCCCCGGCACGCTGGGAGAATTAGCTGCATTGTTTCAGATGGCAGGGGAAACATTTTCAGATTTAAAGGATAAATGGTTATGTGCAGCAGTAATCAGTTGTTGCAAACATTATTCTAAATCAGACTGATTAATGGTTGCATTATGATGGGTTCCAAATGGACACAAATCTGGATGTTACGTTTTTGGCAGCGAGCAAAGACCATGTGTTTTGACTGCTTGGGTTGGTTCAGAAATTGATATTCCCTTTTGATCAGTTCCTCTAAAGATCTGTTTTTCTCTTCCAACTGCCTGAAAAAAAAGATGCAAATCAACATTGTTACTTTATATGGTGCAGACATAAAAATTGACCAAACCTGAATTTTTCTCTATAGGGAGAGTAGGTCTGTTTAGACACACTGACAATTTTGCAGGGGGTTGTTAATCTTAGAGATGTTTGTGCTCTGTTACCTGAATATCCTTCTCTTGAATGAGATTATCCAGGTACCAGTCAAAAATGGTTGGCAGAGCAAGTATTTATATGCAGCCTGGACTTTTTCACACTCATGCAATTCAGGTTGAATCCCCTGAGGGGTGGGAAGTTGATGAAGCAAAAACGAAATGTAAAACAACTTTCTGAACATCTTTGCCACTAAGCAGGAAAGTTTTGTGTTCTGGTACATGAGTCAGAACAATACATTTATAAAGCCAGCAGAATGAAATGAGGGTATTCTGTGTCTAATGAGTAGATATTTTTAATAATTTTTAATCTTTTTTTGGTGTTTCTCTGATGCTCCAGAGCTGGTGTCATAGAAAAAGGTCGGGTTTTATTTTTTCTGCCTTCTTTTTTTTCATTTATCTACTTTAATCTTTTCAATGTTATCTTCTTCATTGCAGCTTAGTACCTTTAGCTGCCAGGTGTTTCTCAAAATACCATCTTACCCTTTCTTATTTTTCTCCTTTTATTGACCAGATGAGCATCCAAATGTAACAAACTGCAGCTTATTGTGGGCATAGGAGAGACATATAAAGACAGATTGAGGGATGGTTTGAAGCCATAAAATCAGCAACTTCTGCAGAGCCTTTCCAGCTGTGAACCTGCACTTCTGTGTGTTAGGCTGGCACTTGTGTTACTCTCTGGCATTCAAATTTGTGTGATTTCATGTGATCTCAGGAGATTTTGCAGGACTCTGTAGCTGGGTGGTTGTGTTTATCCTCAGGTTCTGTATGCTTTGGGGGTATGGTAATAGTATTGAGTTTGGGCATATCTGTGGATATTAATTTCTTTGGTTGGAAATATCAGTAATTATGAAATTTTTGAGAATTTTAGTAAAGTTTGAATTCAGTGTTTAAAATACAGCTCTCAAATCAGAGTAATCTGTAAAGCAGAGTAATACACCTGATGTTCACAGCAGGCATTTGGAACAGCAGTGGAGACAGGAATAGGATAAATCACTCTGAGTAAGGGTTTAATTAATTGCACTTTGAATTCCAATAAGAGATACTGTCTTTGTGTGGTGAATACCATCTCCTTAATTTCACATTCAGTTTTAGACTGGGTAGTAAACAAACCTCCCATTGCCTGTGGATTGACTTTAAAAAGTTTTAATCTTATTAGAGAACATTTGATTATAAACTAATTTTCTATGCATCTATTAAAGAATTCAGATTGATTCTGAGGAATTTGGGCAACTTTAAATTATGTCTTTCTCAACCAAAAGAAAGTTGCATCTCCCATGCACTTACACTAGTTTTTAATGAACCCTTTCCATCAGTTTTCCAGCAGTGGCTCTGTCTTGACTATGTTGTTATTAGAAATAAAACATTTAAGTAAATACTTGAGTTTCATTATGATTGTTTTCAGTAAATAAAGAAGGATAAAAATATATCCCTTTTAAAAGTAGTTGAAGATAGTTTTGTGGCTCTAGTAAGAACTAAGGAATTGGATCTCCCTAAATAAAAGAAGATGACTTTTATCAATTGCAGGAGCAGTTGGATCAGACTAAATATGTTCATATGTGTAGAGACACTGCCAGATTCTCATAAATGCCCCTTCTTTGAGTGCTTTATTACCTCCATCCTGTCTTATTTCAGGCTTTGGCTGACTGTGGCTCTATCTGACCTCCTTTTCCTGGCTATTTTAATGGTCGATGAAGGAAATTAAGCATTTTTTTCCCTTATATACTAGATCTTTTCTTTGTATACAATCTTAAAATAGGTCTGAATATTCGAACTAAAAAAAAAATCTTGCTTTCCATGGATCAGAAGTCTAACAAGGTGGAGATGACATTTTGGAATGCTAACTTGTGGACAACTGCTGGATCAAGGAATGTTAACTAGAAACTCATGTTAGTCCAGCACTAAGATTCCAAAGAGTGTTGCTTTCCAGGATGGATCCACATGGTTTCATTCTGCATCTCTGCAGGGTTTTACCACAGTGATTTTTCTGTACAGTGGAATCCCTCAACCACTGTACAAGATTGATCCCTGCCTCAGGTGCACAGCTTAAATGTCAAAGTTATGCCAAACCAAAGTCCTTGATGAAGTTCAGGCTGTATTCCCCTGAAAACATGAATTTTTGAAGATAGCAGATTATTATTTCTGTGGAGAATTAGCTCTTGGATGCCACTACTTAAGTCTTTGCCCATTGGGAACAGGATGCTTATAAATCAGAGATGATGAATCTTCACTGGCAGTTTTTTCTATGTTGATTCAAGAAATGAATCCTTCCTTCAGCCCTCCTTGAAGGAAAAAGTTAAACAGTGTAAGTAAAAGTCTGCCTTGGTTTTCACAGGTGACTGCAGACTATTCTTATCTTGATACAGTACTTTCTCAATATATTTTATTCTTCTTTAGCCAGAATGCAGTGAGTTTAAATTCTCTAATGAACTATTCAGCTGTGTATGAGAGCACAGCTGTTAATCCAGAAATTTTCAGTAATTAATCAGGACTATTTCTGTTATGTAAAAGCAACTGTAAGGTGCATCCAGCATCATGAATTAAAGTGACTTTTACAATTATGATTTTCATCCTCTGAAATCGTGGACAAAAATATAAATATAGCTTCCACTCACCTTGTACACAGGAGGAGTTTCACCTTCAAAAGCAATCTCTGAATTGGATTTTTAAACATTTTTTCCCCACAGAAAATTAGATGGTATGTGTTTGAAACAATCTAGCCCTCAATGTAAGTTAGTTATGCCTACCCACCTTAGCAAAAGTATTTTCTGTTTTCTTTTTTTTTACTCTCTTTCTATTTTTTTTTTTTCAGCATATACCATTATCTACTACACCAGGGAGTAAAATAAGTTAAGTAAAAGGAAATCATGGTTAAAAACACAACTCAAGAATTAGCTTTCACTTTGGGGGGGAAATTATTGAGCACAAAGCAAAATACATTTTAGTGAAGGAAATAATGAGAGACTTACTTATGAAAAATACAATCATTTTAGAAAACCTTGTATACACTGAGTTATAATCAGTTCTCCATAATATTAAAGAAGGAGCACTTAAATTTTTTTGACATCCCTAATCATGGAGCCTGGGGAGCTCTACAGAACATTTGCATTAAATTACTCTTCATTTTCCCAGCCCTATCTGCCCCTTCCTTAGGTTTTGCTGCCAGTATTTGTGAATTTGGCAGAAGCCTACAGATTTCATAGCTAATATTGTTGTCTCCTGCCAGGAATATCAGAGTAAGGTGCATTAGATGCTGCATGGCAATTAAGGGTTGAGGGAGATCGTGCTGATTTTCATATGTGGCACCCAGGTGCCGTCGTTTGTATCAGATTACTCAAGCGGTGTGGCACAAGATGCTCCCCTGCATCACTTGTGATGTCCTGGGTATTTCTGAGCCCTGGCAGGAAGGAGGTGAGCCTGCAACTCCCAGAGTGCAGTGGCAGGAGGGATGGAGAATTCTCCCTGTGCCTCTGGGAGCTGTGTGTGCCTGCACTGTGCCTTTCACCTGGCTGCAGAGCAGGGAGTGCTGCCTGGCTGGAGCTGACATCTCCTGCTGTGCCCTTGCATTCCCTTCCCGGTGCCACTGCCCAGGCTCCCTCCTCAGCACTGCTAAGTGGGCTTTTCACAAGTGGGCACTCTTGGCCTAATTCTGCCTTCATTTAATGCTTTTCCATACAACGAAAGTTGTGCCAGCTGAGCTGTATCAGCAGAACAGCTCTCTCCTGGGGCAGACCCAGCCCTGTAGGAATGCACTGTATGCATGCAAGTATTGCCTAGTAAAACCAGGCTTTTCTGCATTTATTTTTTTGCCCATGTAATCACATTAAATCAAATTCGATGTAGTCAGTGGTGAAAACCTTAATACTTTTGGGGAACAAGCTCTAGCTGTAGAAATGTGTTAACACAAGGGCAGGTAATGATAGGACAAGGGGGAGCAGCCTTCAGCAGAAGGAGGGTAGATTTAGATTAGATTTCAGGAGGAAATCCTTCCCTGTGAGGGTGGGGAGGCCCTGGCACAGGGCCCTGGATCCTGGGAGTGCCCAAGGCTGTGTTGGACAGGGCTTGGAGCACCCTGGAACGGTGGAAGGTGTCCCTGCCCATGGCAGGGGGGGCACTGAATGGGCTTTAAGGTCCTTCCAACCCAAACAATCCTGTGCTTCTCTGAAGTTTATAACTCATTTACAGCTGATTATAAAAAAAATCCCGGGGTCTTTAGAGAAATGACGTATCTGCTTTAGAAAATCAGAAGTCAGTGTGCCCAAGAACTGTATAGCAAACACAAGTGTGCACATTTAGGAGGTCTCCCTGAGGCTTTTAACCAAGGTCTGTTCTGCTGGCCGTGATGCTACAAGCTGAGGAATCCTCTCCCTGCTTCCTGAAGTAACAGAGGTGTAATGCATGTTCCTTCCCAGGGTTATAATTATGGATGACACCCTCAGGAAAAAGATGAGTATAGAGCACCTGGGTTGGGACTTCTGAGATGGAGGGAAACAAAATTTCAATTAAGTGCCTTGGATTAACACTGGCTGGGAAGTGGAATTGATATTCTGAAGGAAAGGAAAACACTTGAAGGAAACATTTGAATATTTCCCCAGTAAAAATAACTATAGACCTCAAATGCCAAAACAAACAAATAACCCACTGGAATTGTCTAAATGCTGTATTTTCTCATTGCTGAACCATTGTGTTTTGATATTAAATATTAAATTCTTTGGCATATTGTAACTCAATATTATGCAGATCAGAACATTAATTCTTTTAGCTGAAATCAGGTTTAAATAGAAATACATGCCCTTGAACAGTTTTATTCTTGGTAAAACTGCCTTTTCTAATAAAAAGCTCCTGTGTTGAAAACTAACTGGTCAGCTCTGTGTTTCAGCAAAAATTATTTCATTAGTGTATCTCTGGCTCTCTCCCAAACTGTTTCTGCTACCAGAACTCGATTTCTATTTTCTAATCTGCAGAGAGGGTAAAAGTTTTTTGCATGCATATCTTCATGCATGCTGTGTAAGAAAGAAATAATAATAAATATTCACTATGGACTCTGTTTATTGCTTCCTCTGTTGATATGACTTAATATGGTATAAATTAAAATTAAGATTATTCTTGTTAAAATACACAGTGTGATTCAGTCATCATAGGGACTCCTTTTGAGTTATTGTGGGCCATTTCCTGAAGCCCCACACTATGGAAAACCTTTCTGGGCCGAGGTAGATAAATCTCATTTCCAGGGAGTGGGAAGGTGTTAATATTTTAGCAGTTTTTGGTAGCTTCATTACTCTGTGACACAGGCAATGCTCCACATTTAAGATTTCCACCACAGGAGAATTCTGACCTAATGCTTTTACATTCCTTGCTGAAGCTAAATCCCTAAGTAGGCTGTTTCAATGAGGTAGAACCTCCTCTTGTCCTTGTGCACAGAGCTAAAGTTATTGAACTTGAAGGAAGAATTACTGAGGGAAAATATTTGGCATTTGCTATGTAGTAGCTTGGACCTGGGTGATCACTGTATTTCTTTTTGACTTCAAAATCTCTGTCACATGAAGAACTGGAGAATTCTAAGAATATTNTGAAGGAAGAATTACTGAGGGAAAATATTTGGCATTTGCTATGTAGTAGCTTGGACCTGGGTGATCACTGTATTTCTTTTTGACTTCAAAATCTCTGTCACATGAAGAACTGGAGAATTCTAAGAATATTTATAATTGTTTCCTCAGAAATAGCCCCAGGATGGTTTCACTATAATGCTACGAGGGAGCCAAAGCAGTCTCAGAGCCACGAGCTTCATATGGCACGTAGGGCTTCAGTCTATTGAAGAGCTCCCTGCGTGGTGATTTTGGGGGAGGGAAATTAAAAATGCAGTCTGGAACCCTCCAGTGATTTACCACAGAGTTTGCAAAAGCAACAGGGCTTCTCAGTCTACCTTCTCTTGCTGTATCTTTCTCATTTATCACAGCCCTTCAAGGAGCTCCTCTTTAGCAGAGCCCAATTCCCTGCTTGCTATTATGTCTTATTGTGACCATGAATCCAAAGTACAGAAGCACTGTTGGATGGGATTCTCTTCTGAAAGGCTGGGAAAGCTGCCTCAGGAGTAAAGTTACATGTTTTTTGTTCCACATTTCCTGTCTTCCTTCACTAAAGACTCAGGCACTGCAATGGGATCACTGCTGTGGGACCGAGATCTCAGCTGGCAGAGGCAGCTCTTCCTTTGACACGTGGCTTTTGTTGCCACACAGGTAGAACTTGGTAATGAAATAGGCTCTGAAATCAACGTGGGAAAGGGGAACTCCCTGCTCTATGCAAGTGGGCAACAGGAGAAGTTGTGGATTGGTCAACAAGCCTGGCTAAAGTGTTCTGGGAACAAGCACAGGAGTGTAAAAAGGATGGACCCGTTTGCTGGTTGCTATTTACTGGGTGTGCTCTCTCCACATTAGCTCAGCAGGCATCTCTGGGAGTGAGAAGTGCTCTGAGTGGAAAGGAAATGTTTGGGCAGCAGGATATCTTCCTCATGGGATTACTGTGCCTATCCAGGAGATGTTTTTAAGGCAGTGAGGGAAGGGGTAAGAAAGTTATCATCAAATTATATCAATAGAGAGCATTTTCCTAACACAGTCTTGAAAGGACTTAGTAGAAAGGTGCATTAGTTGAGAAGAAGTTGAGAGCTGAAGTTGGGTCTTGGTTTGCTTTTGGTTTTGTTTCTCTTTTGGTTTTTTAATTAAACCTTCTAAATCAAAAAGTGCTGTAAATTTGTTCTTTACAGAAGTGAAAAATACTGCCTGTGGAGCTGCTGGTGGTTCATTATTCAACTGAGCACAGTATCTTGTTTTAAAGACTGTTCTTGCAAATGATTATTTCCCATTTCTGTCAGCCTGTCCTCACACTTGGGGGGCTCTCACTGGGCCAAGTCATTTAAAAGTCAAAAACTCAGTAAATATCTTGGGTTTTTTTAAACACTGAATACAGTAACAAACATATATGTGGCATCTTTGCTTCATTCCTTAATTGATCTGGATTCTTTTTGGACTGATTACTATCATGGAAATAAATAGAGACTTTCAAATCCCATTTTTAAGGCTATGATTAGAAACTGAGAGGACTGAGACAGCAGAGAGGTTAGGGAACTTCTAAAAGGGAAATTGCTGGATATAAATGTGCTGGCAAGGGGAAGAATTTTTAGAGTTCTTATCTGTGACCTGATCCAAGGAGAGACTTCCAGTAGACATTGGATCAAATCAGATATGGTTTGTGTGGCTTTGAAATAAGAAACCTGAAAAAGAACATAATTCCAAGGACTAATATGGCCTGGATCACTGGTGGTGTGTGTCATCAATGTGCAAATACATCCTAGATATAAAAAAGATCAATTAGGTGATTTAGTTCTCATGCTTTGCATCCTCCCTGGCTCTTGTGAAATTGCAGCACCAAAAATATTAAAACCTGTTCCAAGATGTAGACCTTTTGAAAGGTCTGCTGTTGATTTAGGGGAGTAGGTAATTAAAACAGAACAGCAAAGAGGAAAAGAAAGGACACAAACCAATGTCAGTTAATGAAGTTTTCAAAGTCTCAGAGAAAGAACATGATAATACAATTTTTTTTTTTCCCTCTGGGCTCTGACTTGTTGAGGTGAAACACGATAGCAAGAAATATTTTTCTATAGAAAAGGAATATTCATATGAGCATTATAAAATATATATTTGATAGTCTTTTCACCATATTATTTATCACTTATATTAAGGTACTCTGCCTTTTTTCTGCTTTTATTATTTTTGTCAAGTCCTACAATATTTTATCCTTTCTATCCATTTTTCCTTTTTTGTTTCTATGTAGGAGATACCACGAATCCTCCCTTTGATTGTGCATTGATGTAAAATTGAACAGCCCATGTTGTGTATGCGGTGCTGTCCCCTGGCAAACATTGGCAGATGTTTGGATACTTATTACTCTCACTTCGTGATCTTAGAAATGTGATCTCTTTTTATTATGAGGAAACATTTCACTGCTTATCTGATCCCAACTCCATATGGTTTCTGGACAGATTTTGATTGATTTCCATAAGTTTTGGAACATTTCTTAAGATCTTTCAGTTCAAAAGCAGCTTGTGGCAGTGTAGAAAAAAGAAAGTTCACAGGGACCTTGGCAGTTTTCTCTCTGGATTTCCTCAGAGTCTCTCTGCCTTGCTAGAGTCAAGTCACAGCCTCCTTTGCTGCTCCTGCCATCCAGAAGTGCTTTCCTATAGCTCTCTGCCTCATTGATTCTCCATCTGTTTTACTCTCAACATCTTTCTGGTGACCTATGTTCGCATCTGCTGTAAATATGCTACTATTCAAAGTGTTTTTACTCTGCCACTTACCATTTCAGGGAATGATTTATTGTAGCAGGGGCCGTGAGCTCCGTGCTGGAGAAAGGGAGGGAATCCAGACATGGCCTCGAGGATTTCTCAGGTCTCGCTTGGCTGGGGTTGGGAAGCGCGAGGCGATGGGGTGCTGAGAGCTGTGACTGATAAATCTGTCCCCCCAAATTACAGGGTAAATAGAGGAGCTGGGGATCAGACAAGGCAGCTGTGTTAGACACATTTCCTGCAAGTTGTGAAGGACCTGAGCCAAAGCTCATGCATGTCAGCCAGAAGCCTGCCAGCCACTCTGAGAGGCATTTGAAAACAAAGGCTGGAGCTTTGACTCGCTTTTTGAAGTTAGAGAACAGTGCCTTCATTACAAGGCACTTCTCCTCTCCTTCTGCAGTTAGGAAAACAATATAATTCATATAGATGGAGCACCACATTACTATCTAATAGCAATTTGTATTCTAAGGCTGTACAGATTTTTCTCTTATTTCAACACTAGATTAACAGGGGAAAGCATTGCAAAAGAATTGCTGTTGGAAAAGGAATTTGAATACAGACCAGGTGGCTAATTTGCTCCCATTAGTTAGTATGTTTAACAAGGGAGGGTGCAGTCTGCAGTCAAGTCTCTGGAAGAACATCTCTGTTGCTATTTAGCATTGCTGCAGAGCTTTGAATTTTTGCCTGCTTTCCTTTGTGCTGTAGTCTTTTTTCCCCCAAAACACTGGGCAAAGAAAATAGCATATGGATGAGAAGTGGCAGATCTGAACAGCTATGTGTATCTATTACACGGATTGGTACAGGAGAAGAGGATGCATCACCATGCTTTGATAACAAGCAAATCAGGAGCAATTACTTTTTTCTTTCAGAGAAAAGAGGATCACTTACAGTACTTCAAAATAAGATTTCTTTTTCCCCTGGAGAATAATAATCATTCTCTGTGTAAGCAGAGACAATATCATCTCTCAGTCTCGCTGAGTGTGAGCCATGCATGGTGTCTGAATGCATCTCTGCACTTAGGAAATAGATTGGATAGGCTGTGGTGATGTCACTTCTTAAATATCACTGACTCCTGATCCAGTTGGATCAGAGTTTGATCTTTATAACACATCCTCTATTCTGAAGGAGAAAATGAGTAGAACAGATTGTTTTCCATAAGGTTTTGGCAACTAGAAAACATTTGTGAAGTGATAACGTAGTGATTGCTCATGCCTGAATATGTAGAATGAAATTCTGTAAGGAAAGCACTTTATTTCCTAGCAGAAGCTTATGGCAAATAGATGTATCTTATACATCACAAATCACAGGTGGGAAGAGAAACCATGTTGCTATTGGACAATAAACAGCATGTTCAAATAATGTAGATTGATATTAAGAACCAAAGACAAGTGCAAATAGCAATCTGTTTCCATGCCTGGCTTTATTTGCATTTAGTTGGTATTTTCCAATGGGATTAAAAATTCAACAGTTTCATGGCAAGGCTTATTTCTTTAATACTTCAAGAGGCTGCATGGAACAAGCCTGTTCTGCTGATTATAAACACTGGTACATAATTAATGAAATGCAACCAGTTTATTTGTTAGCCAGTGGTGCAACATGCAACAAGAAAAGCTGAGGCCTGGTTTCTTAGTTGCATTTTTGTGTGTATTTTACTTTTATCTTTGCTGCAACACAACAGGCAACAAATACACTGGAATAGCTTGAGGCTGAAGGTAATGGTGCCTCTCCTCACATCTTTTCCTCAACCAGCTGCACTATCCAGGCTGGCTTGGCTGCTCTGCCCTGCCCTGCTGGGTGCCCTGGTGTCCCCTGCAGGGGGCTGTCCCTGTTCCTGCAGGGCTGTCCCTGTTCCTGCAGGATTGCCCGGGCTCCAAGCAGAGGAGGTGGAGCTCTCCTGTGACACTGCAGTTTGAGCTTTGCCTACTGGAAGCACAACCAGCACAATTTCTGCAATTTCCTCAAGCCTTGACTCGCCCAATCGGCCCCTTTTTCATCTGTTGAGTTGCTCCTGAGCTATTGAAAGGCTGTTTAAGTTTGCCACCTTGCTCAGTACGTTTGCCCTCTTTCTGCTGCTATTATGGCAGAGCCTCAGAGGGATAGCATTGCACTGGCTCCTACTATGCCCATCAGAATTACAGGAATCAACAAAGCAGCTGTAAACCCTGTTCTAGGAGCAAGCTAACGATGGAAAAAATACTCATAATCCCTGTCTTTTGGTGTCAGTTGTTGTCTGCAAGGCACAATAGAACATCTGGAAGCGAGAGCCCTCCTATTCAGGTAGCTGAAATTGCATTAGCTGCCCTGGCATAAAGGACAGGATTAAAATGACAGACCTCCCCACTGAAATATTTGCTTTTGAATAAACTTGTCAAATGCAACAAGGGGTGTCATGGCAAAACTTTCCCGCTTCTGCTGTGAGAAGAGCTTCTGTTTCTGTGATGACAAGAGGGCTGTGTTTAATTGAGCTGCATTTGGCTGCTGTCTGCTGTAGGCAGATACAATGAAAGGGGAAAAAGGCCAAGTTCAATTCATTGCTATCAAGCTTCCTTTCTTCTAGGAGCAGGTAACAGCAAAATAATTACTGCAGGCTTAAAGCAGGTGTGTTGTGGTAAGAATGGGGGAAGCAAGAAACTGCTGCAGTAGCTTCACATTAATTTATGCTCAAGAGAGATTCACCATTCTTTATGGCACAACAGGGGACCCTAAATATAATGGAGAATACAAACCAAGGAAGATAATGGAGAAGGAAAGCGTCCTTCAATACCTTTAGAGTTCATGTGTTCCTGTTTGCCAGGATCCACTTTGGTGAGCATTCACTCAGCATAATGAAAGCGTAGCTTACCCTGTAGCTTTGTAGAAACTAGGTCAGGTAAATTGGAGATGCTATTACAGCTTTATTCATTTCTAAACTATAGATCAAATAGTTCTAATAAAAACAGTTTAAAAGGGTAGGTTTCAGTAGTATCCATCACAAAACTATCATGGCTTTCAGGACATTAAAACTAGACAAAGAGCAGAGGTCTGGTTTGTAATATTTTAGGAAGTTATATAGGCAGCTTTTTGATAAATTATATACTTCAAAACATGAAGGATATTACTTAGAAATGTTTGTCTTTGCTCTATAAGATTTCTCCCCCAGTATTTATTCCTTTGTTTGTTTTAGATTACTCTGTAAGAAGAAACAATACCAGTTTCACACCATGGCTGGGGGTTGCAAAAGCATCTCCACGTCTGGGCAGTGGCTTTACAGCCTTTCTCAGGGAGTTTGGGCACTGGAAACAAATCTGTTTCATTTGTGCAGCTAAAGTTTCATCCTCCTTCCTCACAGGATTTCCAGCCTGTCCTGGGGATGCCTCAGTAATGTCTTGCTGCTCGTGCCACCTTGGTGTGTCTACAGAACACTGTGCTGAACTAATGCAGGGGTTATTTGCCACTAGAATGATGACAAACATTGACAAAATTAACTAGAACCTCGTGCTCCACAGTGATGTGGAGCTGTACAGGCAACAAAGTGTCCTTTCTGACGACTTCAAGAGAATTTTACCTTTTCTCCTCCATTGAGAAATCAGAGATGGGAGAGTGTTTTAGGTTGTGTCATCTCTAGTGAATACGCTTCAGTTTGGAAAGATTGAACAAGACCTCTCTCTTTGGTGCCAGTTTAAAAGTGGTTTGGGGTGAGGCTTGATGGCCTCGTGGTGCCTCATCCACAGATCCCATTCAGCTGCAGGGCAGGAACACGTCCAGAGGGGTCTCTCAGGTGGAGAGCCTGTCCCACAGACCAAGAGAGACAAAGTTCCTGGCTCCCAGGACATAAAACAGCAGCTGAAATTAATGTTCAGCTAATGTGAATGAATTAATATGATTTGTCTCTTAAAAAAAAATGAAGCATGCTGATGCTGATTTGGGAGTCTTAACTGCTCATTTTGTTCAAGAAATGGTAAAACAAAGTGATTCAACACTTCCAGGATGGTTTGTTTCCCCCCTCCCCCCCCCTCCTTTTTTAAATTAAAAAAATGTTTTGTGGTTTTTTATGGTTCCAGGGTTACCCCCATAAAGTGGTAATATTGCCCAGGGGAGTGGAAGAAAAAAAAAAATCACATTTCAGTTCTAAAAAAAAAAATCACATTTCAGTTCTTCCTTATGATATTTTTTTTAAGTTATGCACAACAGATGACAACAAATATGATTAATATTAATAGAATGGGATGGTTTTGTTTAATTTCTTCTTTGTGAATTCCTATTCTTCTTCATGCTTGGATCCTGAGGGAAAAAACAGTTTAATATGATTTCTGTTCCTCATTTACTGTTTACTAGTCTCACATGATTTTCTGCTCTCCCACTGCAGTGCTTTAATAGTGACCTACCTCAAAGATATGGATGTTATTGTTTGTTCCCTGGGCTCTTCACAAGCAGAAAGGTGCATATCAATTATTCAGTAGAAATTTTCTCCCTGACAAAACTTTCCCTTGATATCTTAACTGAACACCACCCTATTCACATACTGATTTCTTGCATCCCTTCAGCTTAGTAGTCAGTGTCTATTAATGAGTTAACCAAGCTAATAATTTCTAGCTCTTAACGTGTTTAGTGTGCTTTAGCAAGAGTTAATCTTGTTGTGGAGGTTATAAAGTGTGTTGGTCTGGTCTGGCAGCTGCAATTTCCAGGGAAATTGGGATTAAATATGATTGTGTATGCAAGTGTATGGAAACTTCTCTGAAAATACTGCCTGTAAACACACAGACCACCTGCATCTTTAGAGCTGGCACCTGGACACTCCTTGGGGTGAGATGGATGCTCCTGTGTCTGTCATAGCTGTGGAGGGAATTCAGGGACATGAGCCCCTTTCAACTGTCAGATAATCCTGGCAGCCTCTGGGATGGGGGATAAGGAAGCAGAAATGAAAGGAAAAAAAAAAAAAGAACTCAAATCTAGGACAGAGGGATAGCTAAAAACAAGAAGTAAATTGCTAAGTGAAAAGACATGGGGATTAAATAAAAATAAATGGAATGGGATTCTGGCTCTGTGACATGAGACTTTCCTTAGGGGTTAGGATGGATTTTGCCCTTGTTGGTTGATGGAATTCTCCATCCTCTAAGCTGACTTGAGCAAGCTACGAAAAAAGAGCAATTATTTCTCCTTTCTTGCCTGCTTTTAACAGTTTTTGGTAAGCATGGAAACAATATGAACTATGTTAGGGAAACAAACTGGATGCCAAGAAACACTGGTGCCCTTATATAGGATAGAAAAGCACAGTCTGAGCAGTCTGTGAGCTATTGGGGGCTGAATGCAGAACCACAGAACACTTTCTGTAACAACTCCTGTGAGCTTCCAGAGCAAACAGGACAATTTTTCTGTGTCCTTCCCCTCATTTCTCCTTCAAGTCCTCTCTGCTGGGGTTCTTCCCTCTTGGGCTAATTGATTTTCGCTGAGTTTTTCCTCTAGTTTTTTATCAGTTGATTAGAGAAAAACCCAGAATCAACCTGCAAGTGTCTTCTTATCTCACTATATGAGAATAAATTATAGCAGCAAACTCTTGTTTTTCAGGAGCTTTTCTACAGGTAGATACCTATTACCTCATCTATTGTGCCTATTTTTCACTGTTTTTTTTTTTTTTTTTTTTTTATTATAAAT